>PNEQ01052276.1:6504-20517 GCA_003012365.1 Medauroidea extradentata | reverse complement strand
GATCGGCAAAAACGACGTTTTTTGAACATTTACCTTAAGATTTGAAGCTTGTTGAAAGTTGTGCAATACTGTTGTCACATTTTGTATTTCTTGTTGTGATCTGATCAGACATGTTATGTCATCGGCGTATGCATTAATCTTGAAACAGTGGTTGCCAATGTTAAGTCCTTGTAACTTGTTGTGTAAAAGCCTACATAATAATTCAATCGCAATTGTAAACAACACCATAGACAGAGGGCATCCCTGTCTGACAGAGCTTTGAATAAGAAAGGGTGGGCCTAAAAATCCATTTAGCTGTACACGCGACGTGGTTCCATTTTGAATCATTTTAACCCACGAGATTGCAGCTGGAGGGAAACGATAGTGTTGCATAACAGCGAATAGGTAGTCATGGTTGACCCTATCAAAGGCTTTTTCTAAGTCAATGTTGAGGAAAGTCAACCCATTGAGCTACGAGTACATAGGTGAGAGGACACTGTTAAATAGTGTATATATAAAACAACCTTTGTACCAGATAAATGTTCACATTTTAATTTAATTTCATTTACATTTTTAGCATACCTATGTCTTATTGATTATATATATTAAATAGTATTAACTATTTCTATCCTACGAATTCTCAAAGCGGGCAATTGAATCATTTTCATATGATTCAAATAAGTGCACGTATGAATACTCAAAGCGGGCAATTGAATCATTTTTATGTGATTCAAATAAATGCACGCACGAATCCTCAAAGCGGGCAACTGAATCATTTGAGCACAGGCTTCAAGCTGAGGAGCAGCCAACATCAAAATCCACAACGATAAGCACCTTGTCATCAGCAGCCTAGAAGTAGTAACTATTTCTGCTCTACGAATCCTCAAATGCGGACAATTGAAGCGTAAAAAGTTTGCAAAGCGGGTAAGTAAATAACTTATATTTATGAAATAAAACAACGCTGTACGACTTTATTTATAGAGAGATCCAAGACGCATGCCTCGTAGACTGCGACTTGAGAAAAAAATCGAAACATCTTGTATTTTTAGAAAATGAAATGTATATCATCGACTGAATTTGTTCAGAGATATCCGGGACATAGACTACTGTATGCAAGAGCGGTCTAATCCAACACCTTGGATTTTTTTTAACACAGCGAACATCTGAAGTGTGATATAATACAATGAATTAATTTCAATGTCTAGAGATATATATATATATTTTAGAAGCCTCGCAGGTAGTGAAGTGAGAATTTTTTCGCCCAACACGATTCCCACATACGAAAATCTGGAGACTGACCTCGCAAAACTTGATGGGAAGGCGAGTATCCTAACCATAGCTATTTTTCTGCCATCTCGCTGGAGCACAGACGCTCTTGTCCGTAAAACGAATTCCTAGCTATCGACTTGGTACAAACTGTCTTTTATTTTCGCATAGCACATGCTGGTAAGATGGTGACGATATTGTTTCCCTCTGTAGTGTACCAGCAACAATATAAAGCGCGTTTTCTCGATCATTCGTCATTCAGTTTGCTGAGAACTGTCAACATGGAATATTTTCATCCAGCGAATCATTATGTCATTGTGACACCGGGCTTAAGTAGGGTATCGTACTGTTACTGGTCACGCAGTCTATTGCGAAGCTTTACAGAAATATGTGATGGTACTTATCACAGCCTTTATATAAGCGAACCACTAAACCACGAACCATATTGTCAAATCAATGACTGTACTACTTATGGGCACTGTGCAGTCTTCCACATGCGGCAAGAAACACAGTTACCCTGCTCCGAGGAGGACGTAATGAGATTTTCAAGTGTCTACGACAAGAAGATACGGCTTAATACTGAAGACTAAAGTAAATTGTGATGGCATGCAGCAGCGAAAAGGCAAAGGGCTAGGTGTACACTGCCGTGTGCAAGAAACATGGGAGAAGATGACGACACCCCTGTTGATCGCAACCAATCATCAGTTGCAGTAACACTAGCATGGATTCTTTCAACAAGAAAACGTCGTAAGAGTGGTATGAATAGACACTTGATTTCGATGTAAGTCAGCAGTAATAGGCGTTATAAATTTTGTCTGTACCAACTTCCAACAAGTATTGTTTGGGTGTTTTCGTGTGCACTATGTCTAACCAAGAGGACAGCGTATTTTTTTTTACTAGTGTAAATATAGCTACTGATCCCTCAGTTGTTAACTGATCGCTAAGGGGTAAACATCTTACATCAGTGTTCTCGAACAAGAATGAATAATATGAATGATAAACTACCAGTCGCTGCTCAGTGTACGCCTGCGAAAGACCTTTTTCCAGCAACGAAGAAGCACAGCTGTGATTTTTGCAACAAGACATTTAATAAATCGCATAATGCGAGAAGACATGAAAAGTGGATATGTGTGAAAAACCCGTCTCGCAAGCAGTTGCGTTGTGATACGTGCCGTATGAAAATAGCAATACAAGATCTTATGAAGAGACATCGTGCATCGTGTAAAGAACTTGTTCCTTTACCTGTGAATCGCTATTTGCGGAAGTTTCGATCATCAAGTTGCAAAATGGAGCCTACAGAAGTGAAAACTGATTCCACAACAGAGCCGAAGACATCAGAATTGACATCCTCGTCATACAGACATTCATGCAGCTACTGTAACAAAACATTTTCATGTGCTCGTAATGCAAACAGACATGCAGCCAACAAATGTAAAACGAATCCTAGCCGTAAAGCTTACAGATGCGATAGTTGCAATAATTTGTTTGCACGTGTTGACAATCTAAACAAACACCAGAAAATATGCACAGGACCTGTTCCCCTTTCAAAACCATTATTACCATCACCACAGAAAAGACATAGACTTGTAAATGGTGCTGCTGAAAATGACGATGAAGAAATGTGTACTACAACAATAACTTCTGATCAACATGCAAACACTGTGGACAATTCTGTGAACAATGCAACAACATCAAGATACAAGTGCGGACAATGCAACAAGGCTTTTGCTACGAGTTCCAATATGAGACGTCATGAGAGAAGTAAAAAGTGTGTTAAGGGAAAAGGTTATGCTTATTACACGAAAACTTGTTTTAAATGCAATCTTCCATTCAAGTGCTATGAACGAAAAGATATTCAGGATGATGTTCTTAGCCGTAAGATTCATCGCGAACAGGAAGCTGCATGTAACAAGGCATGAAAGGAGCATGTAGAAATGTGTACTGTTCCAGTCCTGAAGCCTGTACAGGCTGTAAATGAGACAAATAGCAATGGATTCATTTTGAAGGAATCGGCTTTCAGAGGCACTCTGAAGACTTATGTAGCACCTAGTGAATCAGACACTGCAAAATATATTTGCTCATTTCTAACCGATATGAAACAAAAATTAAACTGTCAACTTACAGAAGAACTGGAAAATCATGGCTCGTTAAAATATAATTTATGGTTAGATTGTGACTATGCTAAACCAGAACCCCATGAAGAAGAATTCTGCAGAAAAGCATTTAAGACATCAAATGTGCCTTTATACGACACACAGCAGATCGAAAAAAGTGTTGAAGCAGCTGTACAAAAACTTTGCCAAGAGGAAGAAGAAATGATTGCAAAGGGCTGGACGCTTCAGTGTGTCAATCATTTAGAGCTGCGAACAAATGTTTTCTGTCCAATTACCAAATAACATGAAGTGAAAAGAAATGTAATTAAAATGTGTATCATACTGTAAATAAATTATTTACTTTTTGTAATACAGCGTGTTTTATTTATAGAGTGTAAAACCTCTATGTTTAGACCAGAGTGATACATATATAAGTTCAAATATTTTGTGTTTCTAAATCTGAGTTTTATTTATACAGTGTAAAACCTCTATGTTTAGACCAGTAAGCGATACATATATAAGTTCAAATATTTTATGTTTCCAAATCTGATATGTCGTCTTGCCTCGACAAGTAAAAGATAATGCAGTACATTAAATAATTATGCATTTAATCAAAGTTCTAGGTTACAAATAAAACAGGGATGAAAATGTAAATACATTATATAGAACGCTTGTCCAGTCAAGTACAAGATATTGACGATAAAGGAGTAAGAAAAAGATAAGCTAGCATCACACTGTTCACTTGACATCACATTGATTTGCTCGAAGTAATTTTTCCAACGAACTTGTTTCAGTTATGCTGTATGATTTAGTACCTTATTGAATAAATATACGTCTTCTGGTTCCCAAGGAAGGCTCTCTAAATGCAAGCTAAAAGCGAAGACTTACACCTGTGCAAACATGTCCACATCAATTTTTTTTTTTTCGTCTGTAACAATCAAGGAGCTCAGTGGGCTAGGGCACATGTC
The DNA here is from genome assembly GCA_003012365.1 of Medauroidea extradentata. Classification (NCBI taxonomy): domain Eukaryota; kingdom Metazoa; phylum Arthropoda; class Insecta; order Phasmatodea; family Phasmatidae; genus Medauroidea; species Medauroidea extradentata. Next base: position 16,211 of record PNEQ01052276.1, on the reverse strand, counting down.
TGGTAACACAAAGGTTGCAAGTTCGCGCCCAACACCTGGCGAACTAAAAATTTTTAACTCTCTAAAAATAAAATCATAAGGTCTATTTTCCCATATACAAACACAAGCAACTTCGACCTTACATCAATAGCAATACTAGAGCACTCTAGCAGACGGCGATGTAGACTTTGGAACAAACATGGCGGATGTCGACTGCAGCACCACCTAGCAGTCAATGATGGAAACAAACTGCGACACTAGCGCAGCCTAGTACCCAGCAGACGAAGAGGGAAATTTCGAGGGAAAAAATTCCCTCCTGCAGGGAAAACTTCCCTCAAACAAATGACTGCCTGAAACAAGATGGAGGACTCGACAAGATGGACGATATGATGTGACATGACATATGGCATAAGACATAACATAAGACATAACATATGACATAAGACATAACATATGGCATAAGACATAACATATGGCATAAGACATAACATATGGCATAAGGCATAAGACATAACATAAGGCATAACATATGGCATAATACATAACATAAGACATAAGTCATAACATAAGATATAATGTGGCATGATATGACATAGTGTGACATGATATGACATAGTGTGACATGATATGAAATAGTGTGACATGATATAACATAATGTGACATGATATGACATAGTGTGACATGATATGACATAGTGTGACATGATATAACATAGTGTGACATGATATGACATAATGTGACATGACATGTGACAAATAGGCCGCCGTGCACAACAACATGGCCGCCGTGATGTAATACAAGATGGCGGACTGATTCAAGATGGCCGCCGTGCACAACAAAATGGCCACCGTGACATAATCCAAGATGGCGGCCTTGCCCATAGCCAGGAGCCAGTGTCCCAGCAGCCCCATTTCCCTACTAGTCATAGTGAAAAACTTTGTACAATTGCATCACGTAAAATTGAGGCAGTAAGGTAGCCATTCCAACAACAACAACCACAACAACAATAACAACAACATCAACAATAAGAAGATTAATAATGTTATTAATAATACTAATTAAACTATTAATAATAGTAATATTAATATCAATAATACTAATATTAATAATATTAATAATACTAAGATTAATAATATTAATATTAATAATGATAATATTAATAATATTAATAATGATAATATTAATAATACTAACAATATTTATTGCTATACGACTGTTTTTTGCCTTCCTTTTAAGGAGTTCTTTCAAAATTAAGTTTCTAGGAAGACGCAGTAGTGTCATTGAAAGCTCGACACTAGCAACGCAGTTAAAACCAGTTATCGCAACCCATTTTTTCCCAAAACAACAAAGTTTCGAATTATAATTTTTGTGAGTCTGGCAGCTCCGAGTTGCTTACTGTAAGGTGTGTTTAAGGCTATGCCAGTTAGTTTTTAACACATTGGTGAAAAAAAATTCAATTAGAAAAACTTTTCAACATGCCTGTGTGATTGTCTGCTAGGAATGCATTCAAAGAACACTACACGATTGTTACAAGTTTCAGTCTTCCAGAAATCTGAAAATTTGCTATTATAGACTCTGTTTCTAAAAGCCAGGTAAGCAGACCCAAAGGTCTTAACGATTTCAGGACACCCTTGCTATAGCAATCATGTTAGTCTCGAACTGTGTTGCAACTTGTGTACGTGGGAGAGGATTTTTCACTAGCGGTAATGTCGGCGAACTGATGTATCATCGAGAACTGTACTAAGGTCTAGTGGCAGGACCTCCTGACCTTCCATTTTCATAAGAGAGACGCTGCCTTTGTGAGTCGCCGAGGAAGACTGGGGGTGAATGGCTCGGAAGGAAACAAGAAAGTTTAATTTTCTTAATTGCCTCCCGACGCCTTCGCAAAACGCGTTTTGAACGCTTCGCCACGAGAGTAAGAATGGGGGTGAGGTGCTGCCCTTTTTAACTAATTAAAGCTCAGCTCCACCTGCAGACAAGACCCGCATTATTGATGTGCAACTTCAGAGAAGAGGCGGCGGAGTCAACCAGCACCTTCTTTCTTGCAAAGATGCTATGAACGTACTGTCAGCCTGAGGCGGTTACGTTACATCAAGAAAGACATCACCGCCATCTTGAATTTTTGTATTTTCCGTCGTAACATTTCTTTAAGGTAAATTTATGCAACTTTTAACCTAACCATATATATATATATATATATATATATATATATATATATATATATAACTTCAGTCATTATAAATCTTTGTTTGCCGTTACTGTTGTTAAGATCTAATTTCAGACAGAAAATTATTATTACTTTCTTAACTGCAATTAGATATGTAACAACAGTAACGGTACACATATAATATGTCTAAAATTCTGTGAATGTGTATTCTATTGTACAGTTACGTTAAAGTTCCATAAATCTATCCAACAGAAAACTTATTACACAAAATACAAAACAAATAAATTCAAGATGACGACGAATCGCCAAATTTAATTTGGTTATGTTTCTCATTTTTTTCTTACTCTGGTAAAAAGAAAGTTAAATCTGCAACTACACAGCACACTGTATTTACGTAGCGCTACAATACATGTCTCACGGCTGGATTTGTTGGTATGGACATACTCCATTGCGAAATAAATGACTGTCACAAGAAAACTAAAACTTTTAGTTTTCTTGTGACAGTCATTTATTTCGCAATGGAGTATGTCCAAACAAACAAATCCAGTCATGAACTCCCATTGCACAGTTCTTTCAAAGATCACATGTCTCACGGTTGAGCGGTTACCGTATATTTATGCCGCCATTAGTATGGCAAATTATGAATATACTAAACTGTTACACTGATTGTGGTGTCATTATACGTTAACATTTCAACCGTAAGATCTGAATTGTACCGCAAAGAATTTGTGGTGTAGCCAAAGATTTGACATCTGCAGTTTATGAGGTGCGCCTGCAGGATCTTGCTATTTTTTTTTAATTAATGACATAAGGTCAACTGTATAATAATGTCTAGAGATAGTGATCCGTATATCTCGAAAAGATTTTTGTGTCACATTACTAGAGCCCGGAAATTGATCAATGATCCGCGTGCTAGAATCCATTATTCTATGCATACTCAAGCTCCGACTATTAGTTTGTCTGTTGTTCCACTGAGTAGCAGCTAGTGGACAAATGGTCGTGGCTTGAGTATATACAGTAGAGTGGAGTCTAACATGCTGGTCATTCAATCCGCGAAATTTTCCGGGCTCTAATAATAGCCATCAAATATTACAATATCGGGATTTTATTGGCTTAGTAAAATAGGATAACAGTGGACCGGGAAAATTCGCGGGTTCACTGACCAGCAGTCTAGTCTCCAATAATACACGTGTATTCAAGCAGACAACAGCTATTTATTAGCTGCTCGCTGATACGGTGTTATAGGGCACGTTAAGGTATATTATTGGCTCACAGACTTCCAGGGGATGTCAAATAAGTCATGGGCCAATTGCGAAAGTGACACGAACTTATAGTTGCTGTAATTCTAGCGCGTGTGTTAAAGAAAACGCGGATTTTCAGGTCCCTAATCATAATAACGCACATTATCCAGTAATGACACTCAAAAGACACAATGGCGCGGAGTCAACAACGTTACGGCGTGTGTTCCGTGAATTCTAACCTAATAATAGAGCGAAGTGTACACGCCTCGAACCATTACTAATGGGTAGAGACACTGGAAAATCGGGAAAATATTTAACATGGTCTCCAATAACCTGTAGTATATGAACCGTGACACGCGTAAACAGTTTTCTGGCAAATCGCACACGTTCTGTGTTAAAACTGAAATGTTCTAATTGTGTCTGTTGAAGAGGGACACAGTGCTTCATATAAACGCTAGCAAATATAGGTGCAAAAACTTCAGTGTTATACATAGCATGTTGGAGCCTTGCAAACAATCAACTTTTTCCGCGATTTACCAGTGTGTCTACTAATGGGTCCTGCTTGTGAAAGTGTGAAGAAGACGACATTGCACGTAGTCACCCTACCTTGTAGATGGTCTCAGAGCGCTGACGTATAGACCCGGGACAATCAGCAGTGTTGCCTCGCCTGGTATAATTGATCGTGCAGCGCCCGAGAGCGTCAAATGGGACCTTTGCCGGACACCACCCACGTGTCTTCTGAAACCTTCCTCCTCCGTAGACAACAGGTAACTAACAAGACTAGGCTATGGACGCTGCTTGCTGGTGTCGCTTGGTCGTGACGTCACCCATGACGACTTGAGCCGCTACACCGGTTCAAACAAGACAGCGCAGCGTAGCGACAAGAAATACGACCTTTAAAATTAAGAGAATATCAGTGTCATAATTAATCAGGAGAGAGAAACGGTAAATTCAAATACGGTAGCCTGATAGATACAAAGTTTCATTGTTCGTACACAATTAAAATCAGAAGAAAAAGCATTAAACTTATTTGTTTGTCCTTGTACGTTTTTATGAATTGCATATTCGCATCTTACTTTCGATATTTTGCCGTGGATTTCATAATACATAGGCTACATTTACAAACTACCGTCGTCAATATTTTCGATTTTTCCTTCCAAAATCCTCAATGAATATTAATAAAGTATTTCTAGTCAATGCAACACGGGAAAAAATATTTTGTGGGTATTAACTCTCCAAAATGTATCGTACGGTCACCACAAAAACGTTTTGTTGGCATCACTACAATTTTTTGGCCACCACAAAAACGTTTTGTTGACATCACTACAATATTGTGTCCACCACAAATCGTTTTGTTGACATCACTACAATTTTGTGGTCACCACGAAAACGTTTTGTTGACGTTACAATATTGTGGCCCCCACAAAATTATTTTATGGCTACTATAAAACAATTCTGCAGGAAAAACTTCCTACAAAATTTTTCTTTCAGTGAACGAATGAAGTGTTTGAAACATAAGTTGCAAAGAAAACTGCTGTCAACAGTTCTTTATTGCGGTAAAGAAATGTTTAACGGACTCTGGGCTCAGACGCGCAAGAACGTAGTTTATGGACGCCCATGTCTGAGTTTCAGCGGAGCCAGCGACAGACGCACAGCAACAGAGAGGGACACACGTGGTCTGTGTTGAGGTGGTCGTTTGCCCAGGCCACTGATAGGCGTGCAGAACAACTGTCGACTAACGATTTTTTTTTTCGAAAACTCCTCAACGATTGTAAGTAAACTCTGCTTAGGGAATTTTTTTTTTATTTTTTTTTTTCGTGGCCAGGATCCACGTAGAGTAGAACCCATTTTTTGTCTCCCTGCGACCACACCCTTTCTGGGTAATGCAGGGAGAATAATTTGCCTTTTATTCATATTAGGGAATAACATTTTACGAACGCTGCACGTGTGTATATCCATTTTAAATCCTCCGGTAATCATTATAACCTATTTTCTTGCGCCCGAAAATTGCCAAAATTGTTTTTTTTTTTTGTGATATTTAAGTATGAAAATCTTGATGCAGAATATTAAGAATGTATAGGCTTATGACACGCCTTATCTTTAATATTTCGTCAGGAAATGATAGTCAGCACTGAATGTTACGTGAGTTTTCGGAGAGAAGACTTCGTCAATACTGAGACTCTAGACTAGAGGCCAATGTGAAGTGTGATTAGCGTACTGTGTCGTATTTACCGCTACAGCACTTATAGGCCTTAACGCGCGAAATTTGCCCATCCAGGCGGCCACATTTATAAGATACATCCTAGCATTTGTCATCGAAAATCGAAATAATGATTGCCGAGTTGAAGATGGAACTTTGCTCCTCCCGAATAAAAGTGAATCGTTGCATAATTGCGCCATCTTAGCCAGTCAGTCATAAAGAGCAAATGTACTTGGTCATCCCTAAACACACACTTTGTTGGCATTACGATGGTTCACGAGACAGTCCAAACATCCGTCACTCTACGAATAATGTAAAGAATACTTGGTCCGAAATCTACTACGGTTCCATAACATTCCACCTCCCTCAGTTTAGCATCACTACATAGACCATCTACTCCACCACGTTACGCCGTCAATTGCGTTCGGGCGTTACATCACAAACGCCGTCAGCGCTTAATTAACCGCAGAGTGAAGCAAAGCGTGAGGCGACCCAAGATTTGGCGGAAAACTCGGAACAATGATTCGAACGACTGGGCACCATCTCTCGACGAAATGAAGCGCAACGAAGCAACGGCAGGGAATCCAAGGATGCAGTTTCTCGTAAAACCACAGAAATGAGAGATCTGCGATTCCGCAGCCGGTCAACTACAAGCAAATTTAATAAAATATCAAGGGCGAGAGAGAAAGTGAGATAGAAAGATAGAGTAAGAGCGAAGATGCATGAGAGCTGAGAAAACGAGGGTAGAATAAACTATTAAAAATAATATTAATAATAATATTTTCTTATGAATACTTCATGCTGATAAAATTGTTAAATATTTTCAGTCCACGGTATTTCAGCGCGCTTACGAAAAGAAAATGCTTGAAATAAAGCGACTATTTTGTTTTGAAATTTATTTTACAAGAAATTCGTAATGAAATCCTCAGAATTTAAGATTAGGATGTTTTACACTGTATATAAAAATACTGTTTTGCAGTGTAAAATGCTTTGCTAAAAGAGTGTTTGATGATAAAACCTGGTAAATGGAACGTTTACAGCATTGCCCATGTGGACAGCTAACCAAGACAACCGCCCAAAGTTAACAACTTCGTATAGAGAGATTTTGAAACATTTGTGCTAGAGAACCCTTTTGAAACTAACACTCCGACATGGACGTTGTTAGTATGTATTAGTCGTCTGTGATAGGACACTCAACGTGTTTGAGATAATTAAACATGTGGTGTGGCAGAAATGAAATCTCTATATATAAAAATGAAAGCTGACTGATTGACGACTGACTGACTGACATATCAAACTGCAGCCCAAACCACTGGACCTAGAATCGTGAAATTTTTTGTGGGGGTTCCCTTCAGGTCGGAGGCGAGCACTAAGAAGGGATTTTTCGAAATTCGACCTCTAAGGGGGTGAAAATTGGTGAAACGTGTTTCCGAAAAAACGTCGATAGAGCCCGAACCCGACGGCCTATAATCGTGATTTTTACTTTAATAGGACACTCGTAAAAATTCATATTTTCCAATTTAAGGAATTTTCGAAGTTAAATATTTAAGGGGGTGAAAAGACCTTAAATGTGTTTCCAATAAACTATCGATATCTATCGAACCATTCGGGGTAGAAAGTTGATATTAACTTCAAAATATTACTTACGTAAATACCCAAAAAGTAGTTTTAGGTTTTTTTTGAAATTCGATTCCCAGGTAGTAAAAAGGGCAAAATGTGTTTTTAATGAATCGTCTATATCTTTGAAACACAATTGGCTATCGTCGTGATTTTAACTTTAATTGGTTACTTTTACAAATGTCCATGACAGGACTCACGTTTCGAAATTATTTATTTAAAGGGGTGAAAATACGCGAACTGTGTTTTCGATTATGCTTCCATATCTATCGAATAAATCGAGATATCGAAGTGCTCTTTGCTTTAAATTGGTGCTTTCGTAAATATTCCAAGTACCATTTAAAATATATTTTCCGAATTCGGCCCTAAACTGGTTAAAAAAGGGGTAATATGCGATTTCGACCCACATTCGATATGTATCGATCCCATAGCTTTTTATATAGCGACGAGATTTTTGTTTAGGATTGATGCTTACTCAAATACCTAAAAAGTAATTTCAGGAATTTTCGAAATTCGCCACCTAAAGACGTGAAAAGGGATGAAAATGGTGAAAAGCGTTTTCAATTAATCGTCGATATCTCTAACCCAGCTGGCTAATGTTGTGTTTTTCACGTCCACAAGACACAATGAAAGTATTCTAAAACATGATTCAAGGGTTTTTCGAAATTTACTCTCTTAGGTGCTGAAAAGACCTCGAATACGTTTTAGATAAATCCTCGATATCTATCGAACCCGTCGAGATATACAATTAATTTTTGCTTCAGGATGATGATTACAGAAATTATCGCAAAATTATTTTCAGATTTTTCGAAATTCGATTTCTCAATACTGTGCAGGGGTGATATGTTTTTTTTTTTTTTTAGTGAATGATCTATTTTGATTCGGCTGAACGGGCTAGCGATGTGATTTACACTTCAGTTGGATACTTATACAAATGTCTAAGATGTGAATTTAAAATATTTCGAAATTCGACACCCAAAAGTGTTAAAAAGCACAAAATTTGTTTTCCATCAACCCACGATATCTATCTAACCAGTAGCGATATTGAGGCGTTGTTCGCATCAGAGTGATGCTTACGTAAATATTTTAAAAAAAATATGTATGTAATTTTTTTTCTTTATAAGAAACGTGATTATTAAGAATAAAACTAAGTTGATCAATATTGAAGGCAGACGATCCGAAAAGCAGGGACGAACAGCGAGAAACAACCTATACAGGAGTTTCACTCTACAGTAACCTATCGATACGTGGTGTTGTACAACCTCTATGAGCCCAGGACACAGATATTTTATTTTTTTAAATACAATTTTATGTTCATGAATTATTTCGACGTTACGTGACGCAGTTATTTGTTACTCAGATCTAAATTCAGGGAGGTTCTGGGCTCGAATTCCGTTAAAAGCTGCGTGCGAACGTTCAATTCTGACACACAAACTACAAGGCAGATAGAATTAGTGAAATTTACATGTAGTATTGAAAAGGGGCAAAATTGCAGTTCGCTTTCCACTTAGGTTCCTCTACAATATCAGCTGACATATCGTCAGTACACTGCCAAAAGTGATTAAGTCATAAATGCTATTTCGTTTAAAAACAGTATTAAATTGTAGATATTAACAAAAATGTGGTGGTATGTTACTATACTGTGACACAACAGTACGAAACGACGACTAGACTTTAAACTTGGGCAATTGTTCGTGAACAACATATACATATTCCTAGCATTTTTATAATTTTATCTCATTTTGACTTAGTCACTTTTGGCAGTAAACCGACGATATATCATCTCACTAATCTCAGGTTTGTGGCACCGAATACGTTTCCGCGAAACCTTTACCCACTGAAACTTTGTAATGGCAATAAAGTTAAAAGTATTTTGAAAATATATAATTGAGAACACCGTCACCAACGGTTGTGCACAGGGAAAACATGTGTTTTTCCTTCCATTAACCTATTACCTTAGGGGATACTGATCCCTACCACCTTGGATTTAACTGTTTCTTCTCGATAACTTCTATCCCAGTCGATGTATCAAAATTTTTGTCACGACAAGGCATAGATACAAACTTAATCGATTTTCTGCAATTGCTGGAACCATAATATATTCATTATTTTGCAACGGGAAACAGCTGAAAAGGAAAAATTGCTTTATTTACGGGAGCGACTACAGAGGCCACAACATTAACAAAAACAATGCCATATGGATTCCAAAAAGTGAATGAAACAATAAACTATGCCTTGTCAGCGCGAAAAAGTAAAACAATGTGTCTATTCCATGATTTACAAGAAAAGCCGTAAAACCGATTTGACAGGGATCAATCCCCCTTAGGTGTCTGTAATTACCCCACAACCTCAAATTGGCAGTGCTATAAATAAGGCCTAGGCGAAGTCGCTGTTAGTGGCAGAGACAAACTTAAGGCTGCTTTTCGCGTGGACAGCTATAGCTACTTATCCTGCTGCAGAATTAGTTCAACTAGCCGCTTGGACATTCTAACACTTGACTGA
>PNEQ01052275.1:212490-223414 GCA_003012365.1 Medauroidea extradentata | reverse complement strand
TATATATATATATATATATATATATATATATATATATATATATATATATATATATGAATCCTTATTTCTCTTGGTCACGCCATCACGCGTGAACGGCTGGACCGATTTCACAATTTTTTTTTGTTGTGTTTGTAATTGTCAGGAAAAAGTTCTTATTAAAAAAAAAAATTTAAAAATTGCCCGGAAAATTAGAAAATTTAAGAATACTTATTTAAGAATACTTAACAACCATATAATATTATTTCTAATTTAACCTTAGCGCTTTGGACAATATAAACATTTGACAAAGAGGTTGTAAAAAAAATCTGAATATCGTTTAAAACAAATGCTTCGATCGGAGTTATTTTATTGATAAAAATAAATAAAGAAAACTGAATTTCTTAGTCTACATCACGGTTGATTCAGAGCCATTACGCCTTGAGGATGCTAAGCAAATACGAACATTGTTTTCCATAATTTTGTCTACATGCTTCCTGTCTTAACGATGACTATTGAAATCGAATTGTTATAATTAATAAAAAAAAGTGTGTTTATTATTCTAATGCTGTATGATATACAATATTCTTAGTATGTAAATAGTTTTGTTGGTATTCCGACACGGGAACAGGTGACATATAACTGGCCATGTGAAAAACATGGATTTTCAAGAAAACAAACAAAAAAGAAAACAAACACTTAGCGACTGCCCTTGAGATTTATTTATCGACATTAATTATAACAATCCGATTTCAATAGTCATCGTTAAGACAGGACAACGTCTGTCGGGTCAGCTAGTCTTGAATAAAACGCACACACATGCTTTGTAGTCTTTGAAGTCTTGATGCAAGTTTCAATGTTAGGTCATTGTAAACTACATAACAGTAGCCGAAGTGAGGGAAGAAATGATCTCACAAGGATTAACTACAGTGATTGTGGTAAAACATTTCTTAAACGCTTTAACGCATGCGAGGCAACAAGAACCCTTTCACGCACAACTGTTGTATGATCTGAAAAAGCCAGTTTTTCGTTAATGACTACACCCAAGTTTTTTTATTTTACTCTTAAAATGCACTGGCATTCCATTTAAAGACACTTTGCTAGACACAACTTGACCATCTTCCTAAGTATCTTGTTAGATCCCATCACTATGGCCTGGGTTTTTCTTTTTTTTTTTTTTTTTTTTTTTTTTTTTTTTTTTTTTTTTTTTTTTTTTTTTTTTTTTTTTTTTTTTTTTTTTTTTTTTTTTTTTTTTTTTTTTTTTTTTTTTTTTTTTTTTTTTTTTTTTTTTTTTTTTTTTTTTTTTTTTGCGGATTAAGTAAATGGCCATTATTAAATAACCACTTCATCATTTCATATAGATCAGAATTAACTCTGTCAACAGAAGACTCTAAATCACCAGCCTGAGAACTAAATTATACATGTGACAATCATTTGCATATATATTATGTTGGCAAAATTTCAAGTGGTTCGGCAAGTAATTAACGAAGAGTGAAACTATAAGCGGCCTGTAGTAGCGAGTGGGCTTCATACCTCGTCGACAGCTATAGGTCACTAAAAACGGCGAGACACAACTTTACACAAGGTCAGGGGCTGAGAGAGGAGTCGGCCATGGTCTTTGTTGAGGGGCCATACCGGTATTCGCCTGGATAAGGTTAATTCTTCTACGGGTTAGAAAGATCAATGTTAATAGTTTGGCACAGGAAAAATTTCTGCCGCTTGAGCGCTGGTATCGTTAGTGGGTGCACACTGACCAATCACAGAGCCTTCCTGAATTTTAAGTTACATTAAACTGATAATTTAAAACGGGAAATTCGTTTTTCCCCCCTAAAATTAAGTTAATTATCATCTGTCATTTCCAAGCCTATTAAAATTTAATTTTACTACGGATTCGTATTTTTCTGGTCCCTTAGTGATAGCAGCGAAACTAACGGCAGACATTTTCTCTGTGGCAAACACTCCCATAAGAAATTAAGTTCTCTTTCCAACCTGTAATTGAATTAATCTTAGTCTGGAGCGATTACGTGAAGCCGTAATCAGGATGGTTGGAGCCGGGGATCGAACCCGGATCTTCCCGAATGCGAGTCCAGCATTTAACTTTTGTGCCATCTCGCTCGGTAGAAGCGGCCCGAGAACTAAACTTCGAGGAACACCCGATATTACAGGTGGCCATTGGGAAATGCGTTTTACGTGCAATACTCTCTGGAATCTGTGTGACAGGTAAGAAGTTGACCAGTCGCAGGTTTGAAAGTAAAGTTATACACTGTCTAGGATTTTAATTTAGTAAACTGGGGCTACGGTGGCCGAACGGTCAGACCATTCGCCTCCCACCAAAGTGATCCAGGTTCGATTCCCGGCGGTGTCAGTGCCCTGATTTTCGCACGTGGGAATCGTGCCGGACGATGTCGTTGGCCATCCCTTCATATCGGCGCGCGGCTCCATACTCACATCGTCACCTTTCACCAGAGCTAAAGACCTCGATGTTAAGCGCTGACCGTAAATCTCTCACTCACTCACTTTAATAGAAGGCTGTGATCAACGGTATCAAAAGCTCAATGCACGTTGAAACCCAGAAAACAGTCAAGTTTTTCAACCTACATCGTTAGAGACGATGGTGTATCGCGACAATAATTTTTGCCAACATACGCTAGAAAACACTGTAGTTTCTCACAACATGTATGATTGGTAGGGCCATGAACGTTTAGCATAAATACATTTGCCTCAGTTTGTATCAGTGTCTTACGGTTACATTTGTAATTCTGCTTTATAGTCAATGATTGGATGTTTTACCACTCAGATGTTTTGAGGTTCTGTTCGCATATCTCATGCGCGTGGTGTTGCAGTTAACTTATTTTAATTGGCACAGTGAAATGAGAGATGTCACTTCTCAAAGACACACGGCCAATAACCAAGAAGCATAACTACAGATATGCACATAATGCACTGAAACTAACTGGGGCCATATTCTTTACATGAATCGTTCGTGGCCCTAATGATTGGGGGATGTAGTCTTACAACGTAGCTGTCTACAAATCAGGGGTGTCCATCCCCCCAAGACCCAATACGCAAATCCTCCCCCCCCCAAAAGTCCCTCAAAAACTCAAAAACAAATTTACTACTAATTACACTTCAGTACTGGAGAGATATTTAGAGTACCACTTCGTAAAAACAAACGTAAACAAATACAACAGCTCCGGTTTTTACTAGCCTACTTAGTATGTAATACCAACATAGCACTTGTACAATCATGAAAACATTTTTCGATTATTATTAAACATTTTATCCTTGAAAACAAAATCCACCCCCCAAAATTTTTAATGCGTGACTTGCGCAATGATCTGCCCTTGTGGGCACCACAGCTACAGACCAATAATATGCATCAACTATTTCAATAGCGGGGTTCTCATTGGCTCAGTCAAATAGGGTTACAGCTCCAAGTACAAGCTAACACCAGTAATCTTCTGGTAAGCTGAACGCGTGTTAGAATCCGGCAAACAGTCAAGTTTTCCCGCGATAAACCATCATCTCTAATCATCATCTTCAGTTATAGGCCGTTCGGAATAAAGTGAACACTAATTATTTAACCTTTGAAAAATATCACTAGCTGTTACTACATATAATTCAACATTACCGATAGTCACTTTACTGCTTGTATGGTTGGCAACGAAATAACACAACATAGTTCCGTGTTTATTCGTATTTAAATACAACAATACTGAAACAAAATCAACCGACAGCGATATAGTTGTATTTTATATAATTAATAAACTTCTTGTTTTATCAAACTATATATGTACCTATCGACTGAACAATTTATCTTACATGCGCAAACATAAAGTGACGAGTCCCTGGAGGTTAGACTTTTCCCGTCGTTAGCTGCTACACGCGGAAAGATACGAATTGGCTGGAAATAGATCTTTAGCAGGGCTTTTTCGAGTGCTCACTTTATACCGAACTGTCTATACAATTGATGCGTGTGAAATAACCTTACTACATACTATATCATTTCTGTACTGTCGTATATATCGGTGCGGCAAATGTACAAATAAACTTTACATTTGAATAGTTCCAAGTCTAATTTCTAGAGACTGGAAAAAATGTGTGGGTCCACTGACATGTAGGCTAGCCTGCAAGAGTATCTGTGAACCGAAGCAGACAGTAGATGCTCATTAGCTACCTGGGGTTAAAGTTATATAGGAGTCAGTGGCGAGGCGTGAATTGTTCTAGGGCAAGCGGTGATTTTCAGTGACTATACACAATTCTCAGTTTTCTGTAGAACCATTTGACTGGTAGAGACAAACACACTCCACAACCAGTAGCGTGTAAGAGACGAGGAACATATTCTCCAGTAATACACCTACATGCTCAAAGTGTATAGTCTGATCTTCTACTGCTTGCCTGTGAACACTACCACGCCTCGCTACTGATAGGAGTGTATTAGTTACAATTCCATTATTGGTTCAGAGACTTCCAGGAGGTGTTAAATAAGTCAAAGGCCAATTGCGAAAATGACGCAAACTTACAGTCGGAACTCTAGCGTATGCCTTAAGGAAAACACGATTTTTTCAGGCGTCTACTAATCATTAGAGATGATGGTTTATCGCGGGAAAACTCGACTATTTGCTGGATTTAAACGTAAGTTCAGCTTATCAAAAGATTACTGGCTTTTGCTTGTACGTGGATCTGTTACCCTGCTTGACTGTACCAATGAGAACACCTCTATTGTAAAATTTGATGCTTTTGTTGGTCTGCAGACAACTATGTTGCGTCAGACGTATGTAATTCAATCCCTCATGGTTAGAGATTGTGAAATTTCGTGATTTCAATGACCTGCATGTTAGAATCAAATATCCTATGCATACTGAAGCCCTGTCTATACGTTCATCGTCTGCTGTTCCACTGAGTAGCAGCTAGTGGACAAATGGTCGGGACTTGAGTATGCATAGGATATTTGATTCTAACATGCAGGTCATTGAATTCGCGAAATATCATCTCTGCTCATGGTGCAAGGAACTGCGGCGGTTTCAAGGGTATGTTGGTACGAAAAATTTTCGCGATATACCATCATGTCTACAAATTTCTCACGAAATGAACTCGCGAAGTGCCCGGCGAGGACTCCTCGACCCACCGCCTACCTGCACACGGCCTGCTGGGACTCGTGGTGTGGTAGCCGCATATGGAGCTATAACATGTAACTCGTGTTTATAATTGCGGGGGTCAGACTGCCCCCCCTCCACCACAGAGCAGCCAGCCACTCCGACTATCGACGTACCTGGACGAGACTTGAATTACCGCCCGTCCACGCAGCGACTCCCGCACGCAGGGCATCATTCCCTCGGTTCCCACACACCGCGCTGACCACGGTTAACACGGCAGCCTTACTTCCTACTACGACACGACAACCCTCCCGTATATAGGCCGTACACGGTCAACTGTGCACTTCTGAAGATCGTCTTGTCAGCCGTAATAATAAACAAATTACCAGCATACTAATGGCTGCACTCTAAAAATAGTTTGTAAATTTGTCACACGTTCGTATAGTAGCGTTAAGGAAGTAGTGTACGTGACAAAAACGAGCGGCCCTGGACATATGAGAAATGGAGTTGGACTGACGTTGGGGGATTCCTGGATAAACCAGTTTAAGTAATAGTTTTTTACTAGTACCCTGATAGTGATGTAGTCATGTGCGCGAACATCAATACCCTGTGATAACGTTAAAGAATCAGGTCTCTCGCATACCTTTCAGGGCTGCTAGTTTCTGTCATTAACCTAGGTCACAGACTACCTAGGTATTGTAGAATTGTTTCCCAGACACGCCTGGTAGCATTTCTTAAGTTTTTTTTATAAAACAGTCAAATGTATACCCAAATTACCAGACTTGTATTGAAACAACTGTAAAAGTTTGTGAATTTACAATACGGAAGTATAACTGTCCCATACTTAGGTTTGATGGTTTATCTCAGGAAAATTTGACTGTTTGCTAGGTTTCAACATATGTTCATCTTACCAGAAGATTGCTGGTTTTCTCTTATACGTGTTACCAAATTTGACTAAGCCAATAAGATTCCTGCTATTGTAGTATATTATGCCTGTCATTGATCTGCAGATAGTTACGCCGAGGCAGACGTATATCACCCAATATACAGCGTTTTCAGAAGTACGTTGGCACAAAATATTTTCGCGATACACCATCATCTCTACCCACAATGCGTTTTGGTTAGTGTTCTTTTAAACACTTTAGGGATTTTTTTAACATTGTAGGGACAGGGTTTTGTGGCATCGTTTGGTTTCAATGCCTAACGTGTAGAGATATTAGAAAATCACGAGCGTAGTTGACCGTTCGCTAGGCCACAATATTGATGTTGACTACCAACAACCGCATATTATGCACACACTGGGCTAAATCGAACACGAAAATGTTAGCGGCAAAATGTTGGTACGACGAAATTTTTAACGTGCACAATGTGAGAACACTGCACGGAGAAAATCGTCTCTTGCGCTCTACGTCCAGGTATTATTTTATTTACGTTTCGTTAAGCAAAAGTAAAATTATGTTTGGACTGTTTGGATTATAACTTATTTAACATAATATGCATGTCGGAACAGTAGTAGTAAGATAAGTAAGGTAACTGCGGAGAGCAAGAAGGGGCATTTCAAATGTCATCTCACAACATTTTGCCAAAGACATTTTCGTCTCCAATTTAGCCCAGGATTCACGTGGTGTGCTTACTATGAGGTAGTTTCTGGACATCCTGTATAACACTGAAAGTTTTGTATCAATATTGACTAGAGAATTTTTTCGTGCCAGCATACCCTTGAAAACACTGTGATTTCTTGCGGTATGAATAGAGATGATGGTTTATCGCGGGAAAACTTGACTATTTGCTAGACTTCAACATACGCTCAGCTTATGAAAAGATAACTGGCTTTCGCTTGTACATGGAGCTGTTGCCCCAATTTGACTAAGCCAATAAGAATCCCGCTGTTGTAATATTTGATGCCTGTTATTGGTCTGCAGACAGCTATGGTGTGTCAGTGGTTTCAAGGCTATGTTGGTGCAAAAAATTTTCGCGATATACCATCATCTCTAGTCATCGTACAACATTTTGCCAAAAATATTTTCGTCTCCAATTTATCCCAGGATTCACGTGGTGTGCTTACTATGAGGTAGTTTCTGGACATCCTGTATAACACTGAAGGTTTTGTATCAATATTGACTAGAGAATTTTTTCGTCCCAGCATACCCTTGAAAACACTGTGGTTTCTTGCGGTATGAATGATTGTTAGAGACACTGGAAAATCACGAAAATGTTTAAAAGAGTCTCCAACAAACTGTAATATGTTAACCGTGACACGTGTGAACAGTTTTGGGACAAATCACACACGATGTGTGTCCAAGTTGTACAGTTCTAACTGGGCCTGTTGTAGAGAGAAACAATGCTACAAATAAACGATAGCCAATGTTGATACAAAACATTTAGTGTTGTATACATCACGTTGGAGCCTAGCAAACAGTCAACTATTCCCGCAATTTTCCAGTGTCTCTAATGATTGGGTGTTATACGTCTGACTGACAAAACGTAGCTGTCTGCAGACCAATAATTGGCATTACTTATTACAGCACCGGGAGGCTTATTGGATTAGTCAAATATGGCAACATCTCTACGCATAAACGAAAACCAGTCATCTTCTGGTAAGCTGAACGTTCGTGGAAACCCAGCGAACAGTCAAGTTTTTTCGCGATAAATAATCATCTCTAGCGATCGGTTTGTTTCTCTCTCCAATGTGCCTAGTTAGAACTGTGCAAATTTTACACAGACATGTGTAATTTGTAGAGGCACGATTATTTCTCGTATTTATCTGGTAGCAGCTTAGACTTCTCAGTCCTATACACACATTGGCTACCGCCGAATATTCATTGGCTTCTAACCGTGCTCACAGGTGCTACGAGTGTTTGCAACAATTTATTTCCTTATTTATTACTGATTTGCAGTCGTCAAATGTGTGTTAGTCAACTGTCGTCCGATGACAGTAATGACAGTGAAGTATACATCATTGACGTTCAACCTGACGTAGAATCAATACACGAAATACTCGTGCCTCTAGTAATTTATCACATGACTGTTCACGCGTGTCACAAATTGCATCATACAACAATGGGATGATAAAGATACTACAGTTCATTGGAGACTGTGTTGACTGTTAATATTTTCTTCATTTTCCACTGTCTCGATTTATGTGCACGTCCGCTGCTTTTCAAATGACACATATCTTTGTGATTGTAGAAAACAAGAGACATAACACCTAGTAGTTGGACATACATTACCAGTACTTAGGGACTGGAAAATTTCCGCGAATTCAATTACCTGTAGGCTAGAATCCATTATACTATTAACTAGCTGCTGCTCAGTGGAACAGCAGACAATGAACGAATATACGGGGCTTGAGTATACATAGTACAGGTCAGTGAATTCGCGAAAGTTTCCAGTCCCTACCAGTACTACACCACACCTGTCTGTCTATGGTTTTCTTCTACAACTGATGCAGTCCTGTCTTTGCACCTAACACTTCTATGTTTGTATATCTGTTTATGTCCAAGATGGTATTTCTGACACTAAGAGACAAATACCTGAAAAATTCGCGTTTTCTTTTGGTCATACGCTAGGAGTCTTACAGCTAAATTCGTGTTATTTTTTTCAATTGGCTTTTGCCATATTGGTAGGGCCACGATTTTGTCGCGAAAATATTTTTGCCCCACTTTGTTTCAGTGTCTCACGTGCACATAGGCAATTCTGCTTCGTGGTTATTGGCAGAGTGTCTTTGTTCAGACACTTCTTCAATTTGACTGCACCAATCAGAATAAGATAACAGTGACTCTGTGTCTGTAATTTGCCAAGGCAACTGAGAGTAAAATCATCCAACCACAGACGATGTAGCAGAGCTGCAGATGTGCACATGACGCATTGAAACCAAATGTTTCACAAATTTTTTCGCCATAAATTCGTGGCTCTACTTATTGGACATGTTTAGAGGGCACGAGCCAACGGTAAAGAAGCAACTGAATGTTGCACCAATCGTATGGCATCACTGCGTCAGCGAGCAGTCAATGGGCAGCTGTTGTTTGCGTTTACACAGATATTTTTGGAGGCTATCCTACAGGTTTGTGAACCCGGGAATTTTTCCTGTCTCTACGAATAGATAAAACCCCCGCAGCTCTGCTCCATTATCAGTGATTGGGTGATTTAACTCCCTCTTGTCTTGGGGTTTAACTGGCTAATCATACATAGACTTATGGTTAGAGCGTAGGATTTTTCCCGAAAAGAATTCTGCAACAGTTTGTTTGAATAACTTATGTGCACATATACAGACTTGCTTCATGGTCAGTGATTGGCTGTTATTAAACTCTCGGCGTCTAGGGTTCTACCCGCAAATCACAGACGTGTGGTGTCGCAGTAACCTTGTAACTGTTGGCACAGTCAAATGAGCCACGTCCGTGCAATAATACATTCTGCCAATAACCATGAAGCACAGCTGCATATGTGCACATAAGACAATGAAACAAACCGTTTCGCGAAAAATCGTGGGCTCTACGTATGGCGTCACAATAACATTATTATGATTGGTGCAGTCTAATGAGAGACAAATACTCGCTGCCAATAACCATGAAGCAAAGCTGACGAAGTACACATAAGTAGGGACCCCTGTTTTTCGCGAAAATAATTTTACCCCAATTTTTTTCAGGGTCTTACGCGCACATCTGCAGTTCTGCTTCGTTGTCAGTGATTGGGCATTTTAACTCTCACGAGCCTTGGGATTCTACCGGTAAGTCACAGACGTGTGGTGTTGCAGGGAAGTTATTGAAAATGCCGGGTCTTATGAGATACGGCTGTTGGTAAAGACACGTTCCCAAAAACAACGAAGCTGAATTACAGAAGTTCACGTAACACTGAAAGAAACTGGGGCAAAATTCTTTTCGCGAAAAACAGGGGTCGTTACGCATAAGGAATTCAAACAAAATGGCGTAAAGATCTTTTTGCAACAAACTCGTGGCTCTACTGTTGACTATAGGAAGGAAACATTTGTAAGACCAGTGACCTGCGTACTAGAATCCACTATCTTAAGTATTCTCAAGTCTCGTCTATTTGTTCGTTGTCTGCTGTTCTCTCGAAGAAGAGCTAATTGACAAATAGTCGAGGCTCAGTAATACACAGGACAGTGGATTCTAACATCCAGGTCATTGAACTCACGAAATGTTCTTTTTTGTATCTAGAAACCGATAAATCAGAGAACACTAAAGTCATGGTAGGGAATGGCATTGTATTAATTTAACTCTTTTAGACAGTGTTGCAAATACACACTGTGACCTTCAACTAAGGAGTGAGAGTGGGAGAGATTTCGGTCAGCGCTTAACTTCGAGGTCCTTAGCGCTGGTGAAGGATGATATAAGGTGAGTATGGAGCGCGTCGGAATGAAGGGAAGTGAGAAACGGAAAACCCCCGAGAAAACACGCCGACCAACGGCATCGTCCGGCATGATTCCCACGTGCGAAAATCCGGGACCAACACCGACGGGAATCGAACCCGGATCGCCTTGGTGGACGGCCAATGGTATGACCATTCGGCCACCGCGGTATCTTCTACTATGGATAGAGACATGAACTTTTCGCGAAAAGAATTTTGCCCCACTTTGTTCCAGTACCTTATGTGCATGTCTGCAGTTCTGCTTCATAGATATTGGCAGCGTGCCTTCGAACTGTGACGTTTCTCATTTGACTGTACCAATCACAATAAGGTTACTGTAACACCACACGTCTGTGATTTGCGTGTAAAACCCCACGACACACGAATGTCAAAACATCCAATCTCTGACCGTGAAGCAAGTCTGCAGACGTGCACACAAGTCACTGACACAAAGTGAGGCAAATTTCTTTTCGCGAAAAGTTCATGTC
>PNEQ01052275.1:195969-212390 GCA_003012365.1 Medauroidea extradentata | reverse complement strand
GGATAAGGCCCGGTAGTTTTCGCGAAAATATTTTTGCCCCAGTTTGTTTCAGTGTCTTACATGTACACCTGCAGCTCAACTTCATGATTAATTGCAGAGTGTTTATGTGCAGAATGTTTATTAATTTGACTCTGCCAATCATACATGGTTAACTGTGACACATCACGTTGTGATTTGCGGGTTTAACCTCCACGCGCTGGGTGTTAGGGCATCCAATCACTGTCCCCATATAGCAGAGATGCAGGTGCGCACGTAAGACACTGAAACAAAGTGCTGCAAAAATATTTTCGCAAAAACTACCGGGCCCTAACTATGGTCAATTAATTACGGTAGTTGGTGACGATGTGGACACGGTGTCAGCTTAGCAACTTCACGGTGCTCAGAAAATCCGTGTAACGTCTAGAATCTGAACAAACGATAGGTGCCTACGCATTGGCGGAGAGAGAAGTTGACTTAAAGTCTTCCAGTTTCTCGGAAACTATTCGTCAGGCGAGCTTAGAGAAAAAGCAAATAACCGCTTGGTTCTGGAGAAACCAATCGAGGACCACCATCTATGTTTCGGGCAGAGGCCAATCAGCTCTCTGTGCGCTCGAGAAGTAACAAGCCTGGCAACACAGGCTGACAAACTGCTGAATTAAAACATTTCCTTATTAAATAATATTTCTGTGTTTGTCTTGCCTGTCTGACAGCTAATGAGTAGAGATAGTGGAAAGTCGTAAGAACCTTTCGTGCCACTGTATTTTGCTAAACAATATAGCGACCTGCACCTTGAATAGTTAGGGGCTAGTTACGTAGTAGTTTAAAGATAAATCACAAATACACAGTATCGGTGCATAGTTACTACTACATTGGTCCAGTCAGTTGGCGACCCGCCAATAATGAAAGAACAACTTCGGATGTGTATATGTTATATTAAAGCTAAGCAAAAGGTGAACTTTTCTCGTAATAATTCACGGTACTTACCAGTGAGAGTTCTGACACTTCACAATCGAACGTTTGTGATTTCTCTGCAAAGAATTATCGATTTCATTTAAGCGTTGTCCAGTAATAAAACGTGCAACACGTTGTAATGTTTTGTAATACGTTTTGGCGGGGAAATTTTTCACGAATTTTCCTGTCTCTCTAAACATAGTTATAAAGTTACGAAGATAACCTAAGATAACGAAAAATGGAAAACTTAATAGTAAAATTAATTAAACTATGCAAAACTAACATAAACTAACTGAAACTAACAACTTAAACAAAAAACGGCAAGTTTCGAATTTAGAAAACTACAATTTTCTTTACGTACGACTACTTCAAACGTCTATAGAAACATTTTTCATCTGTAAACTATACCTCTAATATAAATAATTTGGCAGGTACAAAATTAGTAGAGATTCTTGATATATTCCGAGTCTAGTCTGCTGGTATAAAAAAAGCGAATTTCACACGTCTCTAATTATTAGTAGTTAATTTCGGGTGGTCGGTGCGGCAAAGAAGTACTGGTAGGCAAAAGTAGAAATTCAATCCTACCTTATATACACCTAATGCCACATTCATGTTTGTTCATAACAATAAAAAAAACACTGAAATTGAAATAGGGCACCAACTCAAGACTTTAAACTGAGTAATAATATTGCTATGACAAACAACGATTAGAAATTCCATTAACTGAACCTAACAGGAAATTGTGTGTTTCTACCAACAATATTGAGTCCAAGTCACATTTGTACCAAATAATGTAGGGGGCAGGTTCAGCGACCACCTTACGACACGCTTTACAGATTTTGGTAAACTTAGATGCTGGCGTGAAATGAACAAGAAACTTGTCACCTTCGGTTACATACCGCCAAGAAACACAGTTTAACAAGTGTAGGGGTTCTTAAATATCAAAATTACGTTGCTTAATTTTTTTTTTTTTCAGAATCACCGTATGAAGGCCTATACACAATTGAAAAGTTTAGCATTTGACTTAACGTTTCCGTTACTTCATGTATTTCGTCAATGCACAATACAAATGTAAAATCAAGTAACGACAGTTGGAAATGAT
Source organism: Medauroidea extradentata (assembly GCA_003012365.1). Lineage (NCBI taxonomy): Eukaryota > Metazoa > Arthropoda > Insecta > Phasmatodea > Phasmatidae > Medauroidea > Medauroidea extradentata. The sequence goes on along the minus strand of PNEQ01052275.1, from coordinate 210,358 downwards.
TGGAAATATGTTTTTTGAAACGGAAATATTGTGATATAATTCATTATACATTTACCGTAAAAGCCTATCACGTAGATATTAAAATAATAAACACAATAATTAATACGATTTCATTTATTATACTATTTTTCAGAACAAAAGCAACACCATCTATTGACGCAACTTAAAGATCATTTACGAATATTTCTCCAATGCTACTTAACACGTTTTTCGAGTACATTTAAGAAAAACCTGTTACTTTTTCACGAAATCCCAATAATGGAGAACAAAACTGTACTCAGAAATAAAATTTTTTCGTACTATCATTAATAAACAGCTGGTTATTTGCGAACGGCCATCTTGACTTACACTTTAGGTCGCAGTTTATCGGAAACGTAATGTCAAGGCTGCCTGACTTAAGCGTTGGCGATGCTACTTTGTACGACTCCATAACAAGCCATTTATTGAAAGCTATCGTAAAGTCAAATGTTAAAGTCAAATGCCAATGTTTTCAATTGTGTATAGGCAGAGACACTGGAAAATCGCGGGAGTAGTTGACTGTTTGCTAGGCTCCAACGTGATGTATATAACACTGAATGTTTTGTATCAACACTGGCTATAGTTTATTTGTAGTATTGTTTCTCTCTACAACAGGCCCAGTTAGAACTGCACAGCTTGGACACACAGCGTGTGTGATTTGTCCCAAAACTGTACACACGTGTCACGGTTAATATAATACAGTTTATTGGAGACTATTTTAAACATTTTCGCGATTTTCCAGTGTCTCTAACGATAGCCAATGTTGATACGAAACATTCAGTGTTATATACATCACGTTGGAGCCTAGCAAACAGTCAACTATTCCCGCTATTTTCCAGTGTCTCTATGTCTAGGGCTTAGTTATAGGTTGTAGTCCTAAAACGACCCTACTTGGCAGGATTGCCACGTCGAAGTTATTGTCTAGTGCAGCTGTAATGTCGATATGCGGCCAGCTAGTGGCTCTCGCCTAGGTTACCTCCAAGAATATCTGCAGAGAGAGGAATAATTCTCGGGTTCACTGACCTGTATGCTAGCCTCCAAGAACATGTGTGTACTCAAGCACACAGTATCTGTTCATTAGCTGCTCGCTATATTATACAGCCATATATATAATATAGACACGGTGAAATGGGCATGTGTTTAGTTACATGTTTACTATTGGCTCAGCGACTTCCAGAAGGTGTCAAATAGGTCAAGGGTCAATTGCGAAAGTGACACGAACGTGCAGTTGCCGGAATTCTAGCTCATGCCCGAGAGAAAACGCGACGTTGTCAGGTCCCTAGTTAATGGTCATTAATAGGAAATAGAATATTTCGTGACTTCAATGACCGGCATACTGCCATATGCATACTCAAGCTCCGACCATTTGTCCACTATCCGCTACTCACTGAAACAGCGGAAGAACGAACGAATACAGGAGCAGTGCCGTGATTAAGGAGCGGGGGAAATGGGAGATCCCCGAGAAAACCCGCCGACTATCGGCATCGTCCAGGCACGATTCCCACATGCGAAAATCCGGGGACCGACCCCGCCGGGACTCGAGCCCGGATAGCCTTGGTAAGAGGCGAGTGCTCCAGCAACTGCGCTGACTGCCGTCCCTTCTTCAGAAATATGTCCGATTCGTGAACAGCTCTCCTCCGGAGAGAATTCGTTTCCCAGCACATTACACACATACATACTCACGCAGCCTGACCTAGTGCTCGAAGCCTTCTCGCTCAGGAAGGTCAGAGGTCAACCCCCCTTCTCACGCGGGGTCCCGCGCGCGCACGCCACATCGCGTGAGCACACTTTTCTCCCTCCCGAAGACTGCTCTAGAAGGGGCGAGGGGAGAGTTGTTCTCGGACGGGACCTCGCCGACCGTCTGTTACCCTGGGCTGCGACGTCGGAGAGCGACCTGGCCCGCTGCTGCCCCCAGGGCGTTGCCGCCTCGGGACGCCGCCGTGGCGCTCCAGAAACCGACTTCGTGCCTCCTGGCGCAACCGCCGGCACGCCTCCAACCTCCCCTCCCTGCCCCTCTCCTAACTGCTCCATATAAACTGGCACATGGCCCTCGCAGCTGAACCTTGCAGTCCTCTCACCGTTGGTTGGTCGATGTTTGGGCGGCCGCGTGGGTGAACGAATTATACGCGTCTAGGACGCTGCCTAGTGCTGAGCCCTAGTGAGAACAAAGGCAGAAATTCACTTAAATCAACGTCTGCTGGCGTTGGAAGTCTTTTGCTTTAAACAGTAATATTGGTTCGTCGATTGCTGTAATAAACTGAATGCAAGGTCCGGCAGTGTTGTCAAGAAAGAAGGTGAAGTTTAAACCTGGTGATGAATTATTGGTGTATGTTAAATTAGATGGTAGTATGGGAGTAGTATTGAATAAAATTTCAGAAATGACGTCCACCAGCTGTCAAAAAAGTGCATTCGCTCCTGGGTTAAATTATGCTAGGGGCTCATTCAAATGCTAACACTCCAGCAGCATAATAAAGTCACATATGTACACGTTACATCGAAGCTTAGCACAAACTCAACATTTACCCCGATATATCAGCATCCATACTTATGCAATATTACACACAACCGAGAAACAAAGTCAGGTAAAACACTTCACTACAACTACAAAAGAACCCAATGTTTCACACACTCATAATTCAACTGTATTACCGAATGTTCATGAAGAACAGACCCGTACTGAATATTTATCACTAAATATGTTCCCTTAGCTACTAAAACAAAATAAATCTTAGGTAGTCAATGTCAAAATATTTCCACGAACCACTGTTAGAAACATGGAGCATAACTTCGACAAATTTGTTTCAGCGTAGTTGCATTGTAGGGTACGGCTAATAGTTCTGTGATGTTTTCGTATTCTTAGCTAAGCTGTACGAAATTTTTGAAAATTTTCGGGCAAAACTTTGTAAGACATTTGCCAAAACATTTCTCAGTCAAGCGATAGTTGAAGAATGTCAAAAACCTTTGAAGTCGTTAACAATATTTTTGTTCCCACGACAAATTATTATCGTCAATAGAGTCTTTCTTCACTGCAAAACAATATCAGCTTCGAGATGTTGTCACAATTCACAGAATTATTTGTGACTCTATTTTTTATTTTTCTTGATTTTTTAAGCACTTACATAAAATATACAAAACTTTCAAAAATTACTTTAAAATACAGGGTGTACAAAACGGTACGGTCAAACTTTCAGAAAACATTCCACACACAAAGAAAGAAAATATGTGATATGGATACATGTCCGGAAACGCTTAATTACCATGGTAGAGCTCAATTCCTTACATCTCGTTAAATGTCATCGTAAATAACACATCGTACAGAAAATGTCCCAAATACCCTATGGAAGTGGTTCTTTACAACGTACTTTGCTTCCTACGTTCACCGCCAGGTGGGCCACTTGACGGAAGGCTGTGATACAATACGCCATACTTAGGGACAGGAATATTTAGCGAGTTCAACGACCAACATTATCCTGTGTATACCGAAGCCCTACCATTTGTCCATTACCAACTTCTCACTCATACAGCAGACAATGAACGAATATACGGGGCTTGAGTATGCATAGGACATTGGATTCTAGCACGCAGGTCATTGAACTCGCGAATTTTTCCTAGCCCTAGCCATACTACAGGGATACATCAGCGCATCAGGGATTCCATGCGGCGGAGGGTAGATGCATGTATCCTCGCTCACGGAAGTCATTTTGAACATTTCATTTATGAACGTGTGTTACGTAATGCTGGTACCGTCTGTTTCTGTGTGCTCCCAGTCCATCACGTCATGTGAGTTGAAGAGATGCAATGCAGTCACGATTACCTTCCGTCACGTCGTCCACCTGGCGGTGATCCTAGGAAGTAATGTTCATTCTAACGAAACGTTCCATTGGATAATTGGAACAGTGTCTGTACGAAATGGTTTTTACGATGACATGTAACGAGAGGTAATGGAAGGGGCTCTACCATGGACATTAAGTGTTTCCGGCTATATGTCAGTATCACATATTTTCTTTCTTTGCGTGTGTGTGGAATGTTTCTTGAAAGTTTGGCCGTACCTTTTTGTAACATCCTGTAGATTACATATTGGTTGGATATATTCAGAAATAGTTTGCAACTGTACATAATAATGTGGTGTTTTTATTTTTTCCTAGCAGTTTACTTAAAAAGACTCAATAGTAATTTATAACGTTAAAAGTTTTCTTTTGGAATTAAGATTTCAAAAACTGTGTCAGCATTCAGAGTCCGCACACTGAGTGCGGTGCACGAAATATCTGGCAAATTTGTCGCCTCAATACTGCGATCAAAACACTCCAAAAACACTAAATGGTTCGGCATAGCTGTCGCTCCTGATGGCGGATGTTCATCGAAACGAAAAATAAAAACTTGGTACAACGTGGAACTGGACGCAGTCTGAAAACAGCCACCTGTCAGGTCGAGCAATTATTACAAGTTAACAAGTAGGAATAGTTAAAACGGCGCATCACTGAAGCTAGAAGCCTGACTTCTAGTGACCAAACACTCAAAACGTGCTTCGAGTTGTCAGGAAACAGAGCTTCTCTGCATGTATTAATATTGATGAACATATTATCTCCCGAGTTATCCAAACAATTTAGGACGTGCGTTTCTAATATCGTGGATCATAAAACACTGTAATTAATTGTTGTCATCTAGTACAGTTTTCAAGCCGGAAATTACGATTACTTACAGTGAAGCTTGGTCGATTAATGGAAGCAATTACCACCAACTATCTTCCCGACCGAGTTCACTACGAAATTTACTTCGGACAACAAGATTCCGGACCACAATTCAGCGATGTTTGTGAATTAATGTGAAGAATTGTTTTCATATTTAATTTAAGTATCCGCAGCTAACGCGAAGGATGGATCCGCGGAAAGAAAATCAAAATACATAATATCCTTATATGAAGTGTTATCGCATTTGTTTCACCGTTAACTGAATGATTTCAAAAGTCTAGACTATCCTTAGTTTCATCCTCATTATTAGAGGTATGAAAATTTCACAATTTTAGTTTCGGCACAAATTAGCATTCAAATGGCTGTAAGTTAGTGGACACGTTGACAGTTGGCACTAGATTAAATTTACGTCTCCTAGAAGGTGCAAAGCCCATTATAAAGAGGGAACTGAATGTAGGCCCAGTCACGAGGTGTCACTGTGTTATTTTTGAACCATTCTTGCAATGGGGGAAAGTTACAAAGTAAAGAAGTATTTTGGACAAACAGCATTGCTCAAATGGTGTTGTTTTCCAGTGTCCATACTTAGTCTGCAGGAGCTCCTCGGACTGTGTATGTTCCTGAAGACGGAGACAGATTGCAGACTCCGAAACGTCATATCTTCCTTTGTCGCTACACAGTAAAAAAAAAAAAAAAATTGTACATTTACAAGAAATCTTGTAAACTAATATCAGTCAGGTAATGAAAGTAAGATGTCAGAAACCAAGTGGTTGCAAGTATCGTAAACATCTTTGCGAACTAGTAAAATAAACGTTAATGAACCAATTTTTCGATTTGAAACAAAATAAACCTAAGAGACCTGACAAATTTTACAAAACATTTCGTAATTTTACAAACATTTTTTTAGAAACTATTTCCCAAATTTTTTTTGTAAAAGTACAAAAAGTTTTGTAAACTTAACCAGATATTAGCTGTAAATATACAAAATTTGTTTGTATATTTACAGAAATGTTTGTAAATACATAAAGAAGTTTGTAAAAATAGAAGTTTTTGTAAATTTTACAAAAAGACATTGTAGTGTTACCAAAAAATTTTTGGAAACTGGTTTAAAAAAAAAAACTTTTTGTAAAAGTACAAAATAGTTTTACTGTGTAGGAGGTCCTTTTGTTTGTTTACTTGCCAGTTTGTTTGTGTGTAATTTCCTAGTTTTCTGTGGCACACAAATTGCTGCAATGCCGTATGTTCAAAATACTTCTTTAGTTTGTTGGTATCACTGTGTCAGTGAACAGCCAATGAGCAGCTGATGTATGTATGAGCGAACAGATATTCTTGGACGCTAGTCTGCAGGCCAGCGAACTTGCGAATTTTTCCTGTCTCTTACCACTATTAGAGGCTTGAAATTTTCGCGGAGTCATGTGCGGAGAAGTAAATTTTGACACTCCTGCACAACAAAATATTATCGTGTGACTGTTCAATAACCCAATCCTTCAGATATCCTGAACCAACAGCAAACATGCATGGAAATAGCGACGCTCTCCGGATACACCTTGTCAGAAGTACAACTGGCCACTCAGTGCAGCAACAGTCAATGAGCGAGCAGCTGAGAGCAGAGTATAAACAATGCTGTGGAGTTCATTCTGCACGTCGTTGAACGTGCTAAATTCTCGTGTTTATACTCATTATTATTAAACACTGTACATCGCTATAGAGTCTTGTTGTATTTTTCACGGGATGATTAGAGATTATGGTATGTCGCGAAAATTTTTTGTTCCAACATAACCTTAAAAACGCTGGAGTTTCTTGCGAAATATATGATTGGGTGATATACGTCTGGCCCATTGTAACTGTCTGGAGACCAATAACAGGCATACATTATTATATTTGCGTATTTTATTAGCTTAGTTAAATAGGGTAACATCTCTACGTACAAACGAGAGCCAGCTATCTTCTGGTAAGTTGAACGTACATAGAAACCCAGCAAACGGCCAATTTCTCCTGCGATAAACTATCAATAATCTCTAGGGATGATATTATTTTTGACGTGGCCAAGAATTTCGCAAACTAATCTCAAGGGCACACATTTAAGGTAACGGAATGCATATCCACTCAGTCGAATGGAGATATGGCGCCACTTATGGACAACACACAGTAAAAAAAAAGTACCTTTGCAAACAAATTCTTTGTAAGTTAGTTCTGAAATTACATTTTTGTAAATTTGTAAAAAAAAAAATTGTAAACTTTGCAGGAAATGCTTGGAAATGTACAAATGTGTCTGAATGTTCATTAATATGTTTGCGTATCGACAAATAATAATTGTATATTTACAACTAAATTGTTGTACAGTTTACAACAATTGTTTAAAGTGACATAAAACAATTTTTGGCAACTAGTTTCCAAGATAGTTTCAGGTAAATGCGCACAATATTTTGTAAGCTGTGACTGGACACGGAAGGTTATTTATTGTGTTTCACATCAAATACTCTGTTAAAAAAAAAGTATCCCACTAGTCCCCGCAGTTATTTGGAAAACTGAGACCGCTTTGAAAAACTGCGACATTCTTGTTGTAGTGCCAAGACTGATAAATGTTTTAAAATTAATCAACAAGATTTTTTTTACTGTGCATCCAATAGAAGGTACAAACCTTCTGATATGCTAAAGGTATATGTTTTTGCTGTCTGACACCAGTACTCCAAAAGTAAGAAAGTCTGAGACTGTGTAATAACGTGAAAATGTGTATAAAATTACCATTTACAGATGGCCGAGCCTTTATTTTTGATCATGTGTTATTAAGAAACTTTTTGTCGAGAATTGTAAAAATTCACTGTTTTGGCTATCCATCCCCATTAATTGAGCGACCCACATTTCGTACTGTCACAGCGTGATGTTAATCAAGTCAGCCGAAGAAGCACCGGATGTCGCTGGCCTTAACGCGTTTGTTAATCCGTTCTTCAGTTGTCGGGCATCCGTCGTGGCCTCTTGAACACGTGCGTTGAAAAAAAAAAAACATCCGGCAGGTTACTATGCGTGTAAGGAGAAGAAGCCTTCGGGCAGGGGAATAAAACAACCTACCGACAAAATAAAAATATATTTTTTACTGTAAGTTTCCCCGTCGGCGTGGCGGGAGAAGGGAGGAAATTGTTGCGTTGGAAGCAGAGCGGCGCAAGGGAAATTACAGGTTCGGGTCAGAGCTCGTAGGGGCATCGCGAGGTTTGGCGGGCTAGGGAGGGGGTGTGGGTGAGGTAGGAAGGGAGTTCGTGAAATTCGGGGCAGGCCCGGAGGGGGTTAAAGTCTGGCAACACGCCGTACCTGGTGGAAACCGTTAAAAAAAATACGACGGGGGCGAGACCTCGGGGACGAGGTGACTGCGCGACGAAGGAAAAAGAAAATGTTGCTCTCTTGCATTTATGTACGGTCTCACGACACTTACGCAGAACTGCTTTGATCAGAGGAATTATTTTTATGTAAATAATAGTGTGTGTTTGTTTATATATAAATAGGACCTCCAGAAACAACCGCGTAATAAGCAAAAGCCCACCACGAGAATCTTGGGCTAAATTGAAGACGAAAATATAAGTGCACTGGCGGCTCGTGGGTTGTTGTAAGGTGGGACTGCAGATAGTCGGATGAACGCGCCGTAGACCAACGACCATGAAATATTTGCCGGTTACTAGATCTTTTGTAACCACTCAGTAGTAAGGGGCACCTGCACATCAGAGTGTCAGTGGCCGTAGAGTCAACCAGCGCACAACCCTGTACAGCTCTTGGCAACTGCAGCCCTACCTGGCAACAACGCACGAGCCGTCGCTGTGTAAGTGGCAATGTGTGCACCTACATTTAAAACGGACGATGATGCAACACTGGACGGAGAACGTTCCCTGTAGCGTTCTATGCTCAGGTATTATTTTGTGTATGTTATGTCAAGTAAACGTAGACTCATATTTGGACTGCACGAAATGTCAACCTGCGCTCATAATATGCAGGTCAGAACTGTGGTAGTAGGATAAGTTAAGACATCTGTGGAGCGCAAGAGAGGACTAACTACAGTACTATGTTTCCACATTGTGTGTGTAAAATGTCATCATTCAACGTTTTGCCACTTAGCCTACATTTTCATCTCCAATTTAACTTAGGATTCGCGTGGTGTGCTTATGTTGTTGTTTTATGTGTGTGTATATATGTATATATACATATATATATATATATACACATATATACACACACACATACATACATACCGTAAAACGCGGTGAGATTGTGACAACCTAATTGTATACGTTTGTTTACATATATTAAAGAAAAGTGAGTACATAGGCTTAGTCCTGAAATATAAATCAACTTTGAAAAAAGAACACAAGAATAAAAATTTATGTGCTATTATTTTATGTAGAATTAGGTTGGCACAATCTCACCCCAACGTGGCATAATCTTACCCCGTTTTATGGTACATATATGTATATATATGCGTATATAGGTATATGTGGGTAATCTCACCCCAACGTGGCATAATCTTACCCCGTTTTATGGTACATATGTGTGTATATATATGCGTATATAGGTATATGTGGGTATATACATGCACACATATTTGGTCACTGTCAGTTTTACACTTGAAGGCAGTGCCCGATTATTCCTGGACAGCAATTAGATAAAAATGTCTTTGTCACTGAAGGAATATCTTGTTTGGATAAAGTTTCACTAGTGTTAACTTGCGTGATCAGAACACAACAGTTGTGTATGCGATCGTTTACGTAAATAAATTACGTTTTATGCGTACTGGTTAAACGAACAGTTTTGTTTTCAAATCATTGTACGTTATTTCAAGCTATTTGATGGGAAAAAGTAAATTAAGATCTTCATTGGCTGAAAGCTTGTCAGTCATAAATAAATATTGCACCCTCGGTACTGACCTTCTTGCGGTGTTGTATATATAGATGGCTTACGTATGTTGTGTCTTGAACGCTTGAAAATATGTGTAGTTCACAAAGATTCTGTACGCTCTGAGGACTCTTTTATCCATTTTAAGTAGATATAGTGGAAAATTGCAAGTGTATTTCGTGTCACCGTATTTTGCATAAATGTACGGCGGACTTCTCATTATATGGTTGGAGGATGGATAGGGCCTAAGTGGTTGTCTAAGACAAATCACAAATATTCAATAGCTGGAGCCACGATTTTGTCTGGAAAAGATCTTTGAACCATTTGGTTGCAATGCCTCATGTGCGCACATGCAACTATGCCTCGTGCACAATGATTGGTTGTTTAACCCTCACTTGCCTTGGGATTCTACCGACAAATCACAGACTCATGGTGTCACAGTAACCTTATTCTGATTGGTGCAGTCAAATGAGAGACGTGTCTGAACAAAGACTCGCTGACAATAACCTTGAAGCAAAGTTACCGATTTGCATAATAGGTAGAGATGATGGTTAGAGGTACGTCAATTTCGCGGTTTCATCTGGCAGCAGCCTAGACTTGTCAGTCCTGTACACGCACTGGCCACAATCAATTATCTATTGGTAGGCTCCGGTAGTTTTCGCGAAAATATTTTTGCCCCACTTTGTATCAGTGTCTTACGTGCACACCTGTACCTCAACTTCATGATTATTGGCAGAGTGTTTTGTACAGAGATATTATTCATTTGACTGTGCCAATCAGTACATGGATAACTGTGACACAACACGTCTGTGATTTGCGGGTTTAACCTCTAAACGTTGTATGTTAAGGCATCCGATCACTGACCACATAGCAGAGATGCAGGTGCGCACGTAAGGCACTGAAACAAAGTGCTGCAAAAATCTTTTCGCGAAAAATACCGGGCCCTAGCTATTGGCTTGTAACCATACAAGCAGGTAGCAAGCGATAGCCCTTCGCATTATTTCCTTATTTACTACTGGCTTGCAGCAGTCAAACGCGTTTCGTAACAGCCGCCAGCAAGTCACAGACATGACAATGAAGTATACATAATTGGCGTTTAACCTGACCTGGAATGTATCTGCGAAATTTACGTACCTCTAATAATGGTATATTGTGAAAATGTTTTGTGCCAGCCTACCCTTGAAAACGCTGTAGTTAATTAAAACAAATATGATTAAGTGGTGTACGTATGACACAACGTACCTGTCAGCAGATTAATTACAGGCATCAAATATTACAATATCGGTAGGGACCCCTGTTTTTCGCGAAAAGAATTTTGCCCCAGTTTGATTCAGTGCCTTACTGACACATCTGCAATTCCGCTTCATGGTTATTGGCAGTGTGGCCGTATCTCATTTGACTGAGCCAATTACAATAACGTTCCTGCAACACCACACGTCTGTGATTTGATGCTAGAATCTCAAGACTCGTGAGAGGTAAACTATCGAATCACTGACCACGACGTATAACTACAGATGTGCACGTAAGGTACCGACACAAAGTGGGGCAAAATTCTTTTCGCGAAAAACAGGGATCCATAAATATCGGCGTTCTTATTGACTCAGTCAAACAGGACAACGGCTTCACGTACAAGAGAAAGCCAGTTATCTTTTGGTATGCTGAACGTGTATTGAAACCCAGCAAACAATTAAGTTTTCCCACGATAAACCATCGTCTCTACAAATAAGGCAGTGAAACAAAATGTTGCAGAAATCTTTTCGCTACAAAATCGTGCCTCTATCAATAGCGGACCACCAGAATTGTCATTTGACGAGTCAGATGGAGATACACCAATAACGAAAGAAGAACGTCAGAGATGGGCATGTTATATTTTAGCCTGGCAAACAGTCATATTTTCCAGTGATGAATCAGCGTTCTTGCATGAACACTCACTGACTCCAGCGCTACCTTGCCAGATACTCACTGGAGAAACAGACAACCAGCTAGTAGGTGACCATATATGTGGGCAAACCTTTCAAGTCCAGCTGGTAGGTCGCTGAACCAGTGAAATTCTCGTGTCAATAGCAATACAACAAATTAAGGAAAGAAATCGACCTTGCCCAAGGATTCGAACCGCACGAGCCTGCAACAAGATGAACAAACCAATCAGAAGCGACAGACAAGCAGGCCATAACCTTTAACAGCTTGCAGCGGCTAATCACACACTCTAGATACTTTTCTAGCACCTCTTTCAGTCTAGAACCTACCGAAAGTCATCAACATGCAATTTCGTTTCTGTATGTAGAGTTTCCAGAAACAACCTCACCATAAGTACACTACGCGAGTCCTGGGCTGAATTGACGACGAAGAAGTCAGTGGAAAATTTCTAATGGTGACATTTTACATGCACAATGTGGCAACATAATCCCTGTAGTTAGTCCTCTCTTGCACTACAGATATCTTAGTTATCCAATTCACACATGTTCTGACCTGCATATTATGGGTGCAGGTTAAAATCTCGAGCAGTCCAAGCATGGTTTGACGTTTACCTGACGTAACATATATAAAATAATGCTGGCATGTGGTACACAAGATGAGATTTTCTCAGTGCAGTGTTGCCACATTATGAACGGAAAACTTACAACATTTTGCAATTTACATTTTCGTCTCCAATTTAGCCCAAGATTTTCACTGTGTGATTATTATGCGGTAGTTTCTGGACAGCCTGTCTACTATTGTTTCGTATAACTTCAGAAAATTTTGACAGTTTCGTCATTCAGTTTTACGTGTTGTACATGTTTAACAGCTAGAGACTGTAGCATTCATGTTGTTATTCGGGAACAGACTGTAACTTATTGACATGTACATACTTAAACACCATCTGCGATGGTACGATGTGACTTGCGTATTTAACTCCTTAAGTGCGGTTGATAATCCTATAGTGGAAATTTTCATGGTTGGCCAAATGTGCTCATCGCTGTAAGCCACGACATTGCATGCTAACGGAGTATGTCTGCCAAGCGAATATCAGTTTGCAGTCAAGTCTGCAGTCAGAAAATAACACGAATATTGCAGGTCCCCATTACAATTGTCATTCTAAAATGAAATTGAGATGTCCATTCTATCGCATGACCAGTAAGTTTACCTAGCAAAGTTGCTGGCATTACTAAAACTCTTACAGCAAATACTCAGCTTACCGTCTGATGTTATATTATACGAGTGAGTGAGAGATTTTGGTCAGCGCATAACATCGAGATGTTTAGCGCTGGTGAGGGGTGACATAAGGTGAATATAGGGTAGCGCCGGAGTGAAGGGGAGATCTTCGAGAAAACCCGCCAACAAGCGGCATCGTCCGTCACGATTCCCAACGGGAATCGAACCCAGATCGTCTTGGTGGGAGGCGAAAGGTCTGACCATTCGGCTACCGCGGCCAGTATATTGTACGAAACAGAGTAAACGTACCTGTTAAGTGGCCATTCGAAATTCGTTTATTTTACTATTTTTACGTGCCCTCGAACAGCACAAGTCTTTGGTAGTGGAACACAGGGGAGGGGGGAGGAGTTGGCCAGGGCCTGTTGAAGGAACCATCCCGGTCTGGGGTGGATTCGAGAAACCCCGAAAACCTAAATCTGGATGACCGGTGTCGGGGATCGAACTAAAGTCCTCCTGAATGCAAAGTGAATGTTTTACCACTCCTCCACCTCACTCGGTTTCTCCACGCCACTTATAAATATTCTACGTAAGTACCACTGTCCCCGTCTTCTAGAAATTCAATTCTCCAACTACATTAACATTGTGTATATCTCACAATCCCATAATGTTGTATATTTCTTGCATTGGTTAAGTAATATGAACCTTCCTCCTTCTCCCCCTAACTCAACGACACACACTCTTCGCATATTTTGAATGCTTTTTAATTTCGAAACGCCAGAACGGAGAGCGTTGGTTAACGACCTGCTCCAAGAAATTTATGAGACGGGTTTTTAATTACTGTTTGGGAACGATAGGATAATTTCTCGAGGAGCCATAAAGAGATCCAAAAATGGCCATACACGAAGCTTCCAGCGAGTCGCAAGTCCGTGGCCACAGTGCCATGATTGATGAAGACGCATTGGGTGGTTCGCCCAGATTCCGACTTTGGAGACATCGTTGCAACTCTTTTCCCCACAAAAACAAAATTTATAGATAGCTGAGCTTTTCTTTACTGCAGAAAACTTGAATTCACAGATTTCGTAGTGGTTCAGACTGATCCACAGCTAACTTTCTTAAATGTGTTTCCGCTGACAGGCACGTCAGAAAACGTCCAGAATACGAGTGATCTCCTAAACAAAAAGTACAGCCGAGGTGATTAAGTGGGGAATCGACTTTATATTATCAGTAGAGATGATGTTATATCGCGAAAGTTTTTGTTCTAACATACCCTTGAAAACACTGTGGCTTCTTGCTACATGTATGATTGGGTGATATCCGTCTGACACAACGTAGCTACCTGCAGGCCAATGATAGGCATCAAATATTACAATAGCGGGATCCTTATTAGCTCAGTCAAATAGGGTAACAGCTTCAAGTACAAGCGAAAGCCAGTAATCATTTGTTAAGCTGAACGTACTTTGAATCCCAGCAAACAGTCATGATTTCCCGCGATAAACCATCACCTCTAAAATCAGTTGGCACTAAGACAAAACGGATTGTACAAGATATTTCTTTAGCGAAACTGCCACAGGAAGAGATTTTTCAACATTCTTTATTCGTTCATATCATTTCTGTGAAGAGTTAAGATTTTTTTGCCGCATATTAGATATTTAAAGAAAAGAAAAATTCGGGGGGGGGGG
>PNEQ01052275.1:85884-195869 GCA_003012365.1 Medauroidea extradentata | reverse complement strand
AGTAGTACATATACAATTTTGCAAGGTTTCTCAATGAGGCAGCGTTCCCTTACAATTGCTCGGATAGAATACTTTTTGTTTGATAGACTTATCTGCGAAACTGATCAGTCATATGTTACTCCTTTAACACAAATTCTTCATTTGAACTCTATGGCTGCAATATTTGTAGGCAGGAACCCTTAAGGGGAAAGTTCATATAAAATTTTACTGATTTTAATCATTTTTATGTTTGTATTGTAGACATACACTGTGGCTAATTTTTACAGTAATTAAATGTTTCTAGCTGTCATAGTTCTTGTGTAATGGCGCGTCGAAGCCCAAATTTGCATTAAACGGTTTTATTCAAGAAACGAAAACCAATTGACATAGATAAATGAAATAATTTACAGTGTAGAAAAATGTGACGGACTACGAAAATACGTGGACAAAAACCCGCATTGAAATATTTTTAAAGTTTTAAAAATTTCAGAATTGTTACAATTATATATATTAAATTCAGAAATTATAAAACAAAAAAACTCAATACGGTTTTTTAACATACCTTGACATAGTCCGTGATACTGTTATTCGCTGTGAATTATTTAATTTCTGTTAGTCAGTTGATTTTCCTTTCTTGTATAAAACCGGTTAATGCAAGTTTGGACTTTGACCTGCCATTATACAAAAACTATGAAAACTAGAAAATTTTCGTTACTGTAAAAATAGTAGAAATATATGTCTGTAAAACATACAATATTTCGTACGAATATAAAAATTATTACAACAATTAAATTTTTACACTCATTTAAATCATTCAAATTCGGTTTACACTACTGTTCGTAAGATATTGCAGAATTTGTGTCCGAAACTGTACCGAATAATGATTAACACCTTCCAATCTCAATTTGGTTAGTGTGGTTTGTCCGATTTGTACTTACTGATAAAGCTTTGACCGCCAGTGGTCCAAGTTACTGTATGTTGTTCAGTGGTCGATGTACTGAACGTACAATAACTAGCTGTGTGAGTTCAAATATTTCTTCATTGAAACACCGCACTCCATAAAATAATATGGGTCAGATATTGCTGAATTTAAATAAAACATTTTATTGCCTAGCCAACTGCGATAAAACAGCACAGCAAAACCTTTGTCGTTTTTCCTTTTATCTAAAACATAAATGCACTGAAGAAAGTCCCCTCAAAGTTAGTCAATTGTGACACACTTCAGAGAATTAGGCCTACTGTGTGTACTGTGCATGTTTGTATAACACACGCACACAAACAATACATACACACTAACTTACATAAATTAAAATGTTTAAGTACTATAGCAATGATCTGCAATGGGTCACTGTACCTAATAATACTATTAGGGACCTGAATTCGAAACCATGGTAACTCTAAAATGTATGAAATAGTAATATAAAGTAACTTAATATATTTTTCGTGTGCATTTATATGCATCTTAAATTGTTATTAATTAAAATACAATATTTTTACACAGGTTAGAAACATATGTCAGATATAAATAAATGCACACAGTAAAGAAATTATCTTTTTTACTAATTTTGCAATTTCAGTTTTAGCATGGTTTGAAATTAAGGCCTACGATATGAAAGCGCATATTTCAGTTTGTCCAAGATTTTTTTATCAACGAGAATCATTGCGCATGAGTTTACTGTCATCGCATTGGCCCCACCCACTTACCTCCATCTTGCTGATGTAACGACACCGTATTGAACTCTAGACATAGTATGTTAATCATTTCATATTTACAGGTCACTTGGGCATAACCGTCAAAAAGGCGTCAGATTCAAATGCCTATTTCACTACCATTAACGGTGCAA
The DNA here is from genome assembly GCA_003012365.1 of Medauroidea extradentata. Classification (NCBI taxonomy): domain Eukaryota; kingdom Metazoa; phylum Arthropoda; class Insecta; order Phasmatodea; family Phasmatidae; genus Medauroidea; species Medauroidea extradentata. The sequence continues at coordinate 194,046 of PNEQ01052275.1, read as the reverse complement.
GTGGGTTGTGGGAGGTCTACAATACGTGTCTGCATCGGTATTATTAATCTGCCAGATGAATTTGAAGAAAATGTTTCTCATCTCCATTACCTTTGATCGAGAGAGCTCAGGACCTCTTATAAATAAAGTCACGCAAACGTTCGGCTACACTCGGCGTGTCCGGATTCATAGAAGCGAACGCGAGCAATAAACCTTTTAAAAAATCTAGTGAAATATATCTTTATTTTATTCTGATATGACAGCAGCCCAAGGGTATCTTTATTAGGAACAAGCCCTGAAGGCAATCACCTCATTATCTCCGCCAAGCCGATAAATCTCTCCGTTTATTAGTAAATAGCGACCCGATTACCGCACGTGTGTGTGGCAAGCACAACTGTGGAACTGGCCTTTTACTCTAGAAATTTCCCGCGTGGATCTTTTGAGCAGGATATATATATATATATATATATATATATATATATATATATATATATATATATATATATATATATATATATATATATATAGACGATACACACCAAAACACTTTATTTGCCACAACACAATTTTGTTTGGATATGAGCCACTGCAAGGTAGATTTTCCTCAAAGTAACTGATTCTGAAGTGTAAAATATTAGAAACAAAATTGTGTTAATGTTAAAAAAAAAAAATTGAACGTATGGTTTTTGGTAGGGTTAGTTGTTTTTTTTAAACACAAGGAAAAAAAATTTCCACAAAAAAAATTACGTTTTACTTGAGCTTCAACAATCCACTTAAACAAAATTAACGCAAGGATTCAATAAAGCTATTTCGACGCCATCTTGGGTTTAAAAAATTGCTATTGTTTATTATTTCTATTATTCCTTCTTCTGTGGCGTCACGAACATAGAAGAATCAAGGCGGGAAGTTCCAGTATGTAATGTAATTGTATATCTGTACAACACAGGGGCTCAACATTTTTTTTTTTAAATTTACACTCTAAACAAAAAAATACTTTGCCGCTAAGCATTCTTGTATTGGTTCGTATTTAAACTAACTGCGTGTCGATGCAAAGGAAGTTGTAGTAAGTTGACGAGTGCGGTGGTTAATGCGTAGGAATGTGTTCTTAGTGAATTTTTTTTTTTATTTATCGAGAAAAAAAACGTTATATTTTTCTGAAATGAGAATAAAAAAATATCCCTGAAGGGAAAATAAATGTTTCCACGCATTAAGTGTAAGGCATGATAATTTTATAAATTATATATTGGACACGCTAAATCATGTAAGTGATAAAATATGTTTCTGAAGTGATGGATGAAACATCATTGCAATGTGGCTACTGACAAATGTGAAGGGCGAATTTTGACGCACATATAAACTACAAGGGGAATGATTGAAACTTGTATTCCACAGCTGTGCATTAACACCGGAATACTGATAATTTTGTCGTCACCAAACCAGTATGGCCTTTAGTGACACTAAGCTAATGTAGACTTTCTACGCTACAATTGGCCGGTGCGCTAACTGTCAGTTATGAGTAATGTTTTCAGGTGGTCAGCTTTGAAACAGTTTTAAAAGAATTTAATTTTATTCGGAATGACAGGGTACACGGCTTAAATATTTTTTGTAAGTTTGCTTCAGCGCTTAAAATCTTTCAACCTCTTTTACTCAGTGAACAGCTAGCAGATTCCTACCATCGTCCAATTTGAGCCGCTTCGCTTAGCGAAATGACTCGTCATTAAGTTTTGTTTTATTTACACTCTAAATATAAATGAGTGAATATCAACTGATTTCCTGTGTCTTGTTCTGATTCAGAATTGAACCGTTTTAACAGACTAAATCAGTGAAAAACCTAAGGTAATCGGTGAATATTTCCAGCATTTTTTGCTGATTCAGAATTAAACAGTTTCAATAAATTAATTCAATGAAAACCAGTGTTTATCATTGCATATTCACAGGCTCCGCTTTAGAGAGCAGACATTTCAAAAGTGAATAAGTGAATATATATCCACTGATAACCAATTTTTTTTAAATTATTTTATTTATTGTAACGGCTTCATCGGGAGTTAGTTTCAAATGTTTATAATCAATAAACGTTCACTCATCCTTATTCTCAGTACACACAACAGGTTAGTTCTACGCTAAACTTAATTTCTCAGCCTTTAGAACTTTGTAATGCGCTACAAAACATAACATTCGGCATAATGATACAGAAATTTTAAAGTTGCTGAAACCTAGACGCACCAAGGTTTCTGTCGCTAGCAAACAGTGTAACGAAAGATAACTCAAATTGTTTCGTCGGAACCAGTAGTGAAAATATATCACAGATAAATAATTCCATTAATTATGTAGAATTTTTTAAGATTGTCCGTAACATCAAATCTATTTAAAGTCCAAATGACGCCACTGATTCATGAGTCGGTTACAGCATAATTATTGATATTTTACTGAACGAAATTTCACTGTTCACTGGTTTTACACCAAATGCAGCTGTGCTGTTAGGCTTGTATTAAAATCCTTACACGGAATAATTATTATATTCCTTATTACGACTTACTTCGTGGATCATGTATATCTATGTACCGCCAGGAAACTTAAATCGGTTATCATAGTTTTTCTGCGTAAAAAACTGAGAACCTTATCAGCAGATATTAAAAATTGGCTGTTGAAAGTTTAAGCATGTCAACTAAATGTGTCCGTTCACTTCTCAGATCAATCTAATTCATTTTTAAATCAAATACATTGTCTAAATAAGACCATTTGTACGCCAGATTGTCTGTAGTGTGATATTTCTCTTAAAATTTATAAGATTCAATATTTCATGGCACAGTCTTACATTAGGAGTTTTTAAAATTTTAATTTACTGGCTAATTGCCTGTTAAGTTGGAAACAAACCACCGTTAAATTTTTTATTTTTACTTTAAGCGTAATGTATAAACTATTAACATAATGATATTCTATTTTACTTATAAGCATGTTTTATGTACTGTATACATCTCTATTTATAATAATTTCTCACTACGTCTCTTCGTCAAAACTCACTGGTAACCGCTATTAGGCCAGTAAAAATGTTTTCTTTTTGTACCAAGGGAGCATGGGCAACTAAGCATAACGAACACTTTAAGAGGAACTTAAAAAAATTGTTTACCTAAAACTCAAACCAATTACAAAGTTGAGATTCCTCTTGACGGTTGGATAGCTCTGGTAAAAAATTAAAGATAACTAGTCCTGTTTAAGAATTAGCTCGCTGTTTTTTATGTTTAGTTTTAAAGTACGAAATTCCCCGACAATAAATTCGGAATTGATTATAATTATGGGAATTGAATCTGAAAAACTACTGCACCACCAAGAAAACTCTTGATTTAAGTTAACTCCAATAATCCGCTACAACATAAATTATTATAAAGTTTGCCTTGACGAAATAATCAACAGAGAATTTTAAATATTTGGCCGCTCGTTTAAGAAACACTAAAGGCCATTAAAAAACATTGTTAAAACACTTTTATTTAACTTGTTTTTTTTTTTTTTTACCAGAAACTAACTTCGGCTTGTTAATGGCGTCAACGGGCAGGAAGAAAAAGAAGCGTATGCTACTTTCAATTTACAGTTAATTACAGCGTCATGCAATTTATGAGCCTACTTACGAGACGGTGCGTGCCAATGATGTGGCAAGTGATTCACGAGACACTCACACATAATTAATGCTCGACATTCAGAAGGAAGACATCTTAATGCCTGATGCTCCGGCAGGCATGTATTATCACCGTCTGTGGCTATGGCACTGGGGAAGATTCATTTAGTGACCTCTAATTAACATTTATAACGGTGAATCTAGTGTTCTCGATATGTGTACATACTGGAGTTCCCTGGTTCGGGTCACGACGGTGACTGATTTTACAGATTTTGTGGATAATTTTTCTTTTAAGTTTCTGATACATTCTTGAATTGACATCGTTGCTACTAGAAGGTACAATTTTGTTTAATGGCAGCTGCGGCGCTTATTGGAGAAACAGTGTTTAAATTAATTAATTCTCCGATGAGCAGCATTAAAGGGTAATTGACTTAAACACAACTTATACGTAAAGTTTCTAAATGACAACGGCTAAATTTAGAAACCTAGCCCATTTTAGTGTAGGATACTTAAAAGTTTTTTATGTGCTTACATACAATACAAACGTATCGTTTTATAAAGGAAAAATAATATCAGAAAATTATGATCATGCAATGATAATATTTATTAGTAAATTAATTTTTTATTAACATTGAATAACATTGACAAGGTCTATGCCAAGATGTGTACAAAACCCGTATTGAAAATTGAGTATCTTTTGTATTTAAAACAAATTAAGGGAACTGGTAATTTTTATTACAAAAGCAACCGTACTAGGCTACATCTTCAAAATAAATATAAAATTAAATTATGATATTTTGCTTGACTCTATGATAAAACGCTGAGGTGTTTCTTTGATATAAAATGCCTTTGTGTGCTGTGTTAAACATCGTCTTTAAAACGGTTTTCGAACATTTCCTTTAAAAATTGAGAAAAAGGCGTATTTAGCAAAATAAGGTTCATCGCCGTTTCCATAACGAAATGTACCGTTAAAAAGCTAAACATGTGTGCTAAAATAAATCGCAAAATGAAATAATGGTTATCAGTTCTGTTTACGGGTACTAGAAAATCTAAGCCCAATATAGAAATCATAATTAATTTTTACAAAAAGGTATTAGTGCAAATACTCCGTACACAACATGGTTAAGTGCATTTAAAATATAGTAAATTCTTTCTTAAAATTTAGTTTAGGTGAGTCAATATTTCTGACATATTTATAAGAATTTTGCAATTAATCAAACAAATTGTACTAGTTTTGCTAATTGTACATTTATCGTAACGCTTTTAACTTGACCGTTTTATTACGAATGTTTGAATTCTTCTTTCTATTTGTGCAAAAATTCTCAACAGTAAATTAATATTCAGAAATATATTTAGTCTAAGTGTTAGCCATTTATGTATCCTCTCTTTGACAAATGCAAACATTGTCTAGTTTCATGAACTATGAGTGTAATACGGGAACTATTACTTCGTTTCAGGTGTTATAAACACACTTGGTGAAAATTTTCTTGGCTGATTGGGGATACCATTTTCTCATATTTGTTGAACTCTTCTGACAAAGCTAGGTCACGGGTTCAATTCTCAGCGTAAAGTTTTAAGAGCATTTACACGCAGTTAAATGATTCATTTTCTTTGAACTAGGCTTCTCTATCAGCTATATAATGCAATGGTTCAATAAGTTATTCTCACGGATGCAGTGAAACTCTATACCATAACCATAAGATTCCATCATACCCTTGCTGTACCAGTTCTAGGTTTTCAAGTCATAATATTAGTTTTACAGTATAAATAAAAAAATGTGTTCAGGTAGAACCAGTTTCATGTAATTGTTCTTTAACATGTTTGAATTAAATTTGCGTTGTTTGAAAATTGTAATGTGTAAACAGTAAGAGAAAACAATTGGTACAATATTTTTCCTCACACTGTTTAACATTGAATTTAATGTGTCAAACAAATTTAATGCAAAAATGTTAAGGTATGTATACACTAAATTGGTTATTCCTAAACGCATGTTTAATTTATGATCCAAAACAGATATTACGTCTTAAAATCCAATAATTTGTACATTGGGGTATAGCGGAATCTTAAGGTGGCCGCATGTATGGATGTAACTCGTGCGTCCGAGGTCTGGAAGAACGGAGTACCAAAGGCGATAAAGTACTCTCATTATGCTTTACCTTAACCTATAGGCACGAATCACTAAACTGGCATTCAGTCTTCTCTCCGGTATAGATGGCTTATATGCGACATTCAGTGGGAACCTTATAATGTTGTGTCATAAGATTTAAGAAACGTGTTTACTGTACACGCCTGTAAAGATTCTGTGCCAGGAGTCTTATGTCTAAAAGGACCACAAACAGACCCGTTACCTGCCATGACAATTTCAACTTTCAAGATAAGCGAAATATATTAAATTGGCATACGCATGTGTGAAGTTCTATGAATGGTATTTCTAAGGAAACATTATTCTCGTACGTCGAGCAGTTTCCTAATAAATTTAATCGGCAGACGCTCTGATCGACGTGAGCTACTCTGGTTATAAGGAAACATTATTCTCGTACGTCGAGCAGTTTCCTAATAAATTTAATCGGCAGACGCTCTGATCGACGTGAGCTACTCTGGTTATTTAATTTTTTTTTTAAGTTTTAAGAAGAAGCATATGAAATTTACTTTTATAGCGGAAATTCTGTTTGACATGCATGACAATGGACGACTTGAAAAGAAGCGGAGCTTCAGCCAGGTGTGGGATATAATTCCTATCTCCAAGGATACCGCAGCCGAACATAACCTTCATTTAGCTGTTTGGCTTCACTTGTGATGAGATGTACGTCAAGAAAATTGATTATTTGTTAGCAATTTGCCGTTTATCCAGGTAAACATTAATCTTATGAATTGTGTATCTTAACTATGAAATAGAAACTAATATTTATTACCCTTGCGTGCAAATCTATGAATGCGCAAAATTTTTGCTTTCTGCAATTACCAACTAACAAATCAGCACGTTTGTAAACAAGCTTTGTTTCCCACAGTACTTTTCCCCTGCGGTGACGTCAGAGGGCATGTACTTCAAGTCGTCCATTGGGCTGTTCAAGTAGGTACAGGAATTTTTAATCTCTGTTTACTGGACTGATTGCGGCCTAAATTACACACGAACAGTTCCTTTGCCATGGCTGTAATGTAGCGCACACTGCAAAAAATTTCCTAAAATGTTTAGGAAGTAATTAACCTAAATGGAGTACGGGACAGTCACCATACTTCCGTCTTGTAAATATGCAAACTTTTACACTTGTTACAATACAAGTCTGGTAACTTCAGTATACATTTGACTGTTTTATAGAAAGTTTAGGAGTGCTACCATGTATGTATGTCTGGGAAACAATTCTACCATACCTACTTTCTTAGCGCTCCAAACGCACGTGTGGCAAATTTACATACTATTTTTAGAGTGCAAGAAATAGTCTGTTTCGCATAACTTCAGTAGGTAGATATTTATGAGGGTACTTAATTTTTAAGGGTTGTGTATGTTTGATGCTATGTCAGTTGACATTAGTGGTTCTACACAGAACTAGAGACGTCCGTTCCACAATATGTACTGTAATTTCTGAATTCCGGCTTATCAGACGATACATTATATTAACAGTAATTGCTCACAAACAGGTGTCAAGATATACTGAGGAAGTATAAATAGAATTTCCGCTTCATTAGCAAATTCCACAATTTTCTTCTCGGTATTTATAAAACAGAGAAAAAATAAAAAAAAAAATCCAATAAGACGAGTGATGTCGAATCTAAGATAGATCATTTCTACTGATTTTACGATTGTTATTTTTTATTTGTAAACGATAGCCGATATTGAAAAACTGTTGTGTTAAATTTTTTTTTACTATTCAATCTGATTTTTTCTAGCCAAAAAGTTGTATAGATTTTGCTAATTAGCAAATTAATTAAATTACCTTAATTATATAATTAGCTAAATACTTGGTGTATTTTGCCTTGAAAATAAGTTAACATAGTATAAATAGTTCTTAACAGAAGTGTGGATAAGTTTTACGATATCTGTCTTCGTTTACTGTTTAAAAAAATGACAGTCGTAAGAGCAGTAGAAATAATGTATCATGGTATTAATTGCGCATCTGTCGTGTACTGTGTTCTCGTACTTAACTGCGGGCTCAGTTCTAGGTCCGGTTGGAGGAAGTCATCTTTCTCGGATGTTCGCACGCTGCCAAGCCGCCAGCCGGCGCCAGCAGTCACCGGTGCCGTCATGGTTCTGAGCTGTATCTTGCAATCATTAGGAGTATTTGAGCGGTTGAATTGTTCACAAGCTGTTAGCAAGCGTTTGCGGAAACTGTTTCCATTAACAAGAGATCGCTAAAATGCAATAATTCTGTGATCAGAAATAGCTACCACCGTGGAGTTATGAAATTATATTGATGTTAATGCCTTATCAGGAATATAATTGGACTGCATAAGACAAAAATACTTCTTCACGAATATGTTTGTTGTAAAATGGACTACTGTCCCTTTTTTGCATATGTACAGTACAACATGATAAGTTATAGGAAGAAATTGAATTGCAAGTGCATGGAATGAAAAATAAACATTGCGTCCATATTTCAGATTTATTATAAATTAAACCGGAAACAATGGTAAAGGTAAACATCCTGTGATAAAACTCTGTAACCGTCCTCTTGCCTCGTCGCTGTCATTTATAATTTTAGTACGTATTTTTAAATTATGTTTAAGACAATTAATTGAAAAATTACAATACTTCTAATATAGCTGTAATGATTCAGAAATATCACGTAGAGAATTACTCTTCCTTGAAAGATTTATCATTAAAATTTACCCATTGAAAAGTAATTAATTCCAACACTGATTCCCCATTTATACTACGGAAATTATAATATTTGCAGGTGAATACCTGCAACCCCACGTATGTACGTACACATGTAAAATGTAAGAAACAGAAAGAAACCTAATTCAGTTACCTGTAACTCCACCATCTTCCTTGAAATTAATTTTCAAGGAAAAAAATATGTTTCCAAGTTCATTGCTGTGGAAGTACTCAACTGTGTTATTATAGTCTGCACAGTGCTCTAAGAGTGACATTTTTAAAACTATTACAATACACAAACTTGGTCTAAAACATAGTTTATTAAAAAAACCTTATTAGAAAATATAAACTGTAGTAAAAATGTTGATGCTGCGAAGGTAATATTTTCTTACAAAGCAGAAGCTGAGTTTGAACAAATATAACTTTGAAACCACCGTCTATATTAATTGTATTGTTGTTTTACGATGAAGTGATAGTTTTAATTTATCCATTTTTTTAACACAATTCGTTATTGATTATGAAATTAGTATGCAAATTATTCACCCTAAGTGAAATAAACCGTTGGGTTTTATGTATTTTAATTCCCTAACAACTTTCCAGCCGCTGAATAGTTACTTAATTTGTAAGAGCTTAATAATCTGTAATACTTACATATGCATGACTGAACATTAAAAAAAACGTAATTAGAATAATTATATATTTATACTCACCAGTGTCACTTATATCCATTAATAACTAAGTATTCATTCACACACACATATTTGATACCGCCAACTAAAAGCCTCGTAAATGGTTTTAAGCATTTTAAAAATGATTATTCTTGTTCCCTTACCAGTATACTAAACATAATCTCTTTTTAATCGTACGTTTGTTGGTTATTACACCCAGCACAAGAAGTCGTCTGTAAGGTACATAGTTGCAAATATAAAAAAAAAAAAAAAAAAACTAGGGGGACTGTTTTTTTTTCGCGAAAAGAAGTTTGCCCCAGTTTGTTTCAGTGCCTTACGTGCACATCTGATATTCTGCTTCATGGTTATTGGCAGCGTGTCTATGTGAAGAGCCGTATCTTATTTGACTGAGCCAATTACAATAACGTTCCTGCAACACCACACATCTGTGATTTGCCGGTAGAATCCCAAGGCTGGTGACTGTTAAAATATCCAATCGCTGACCACGAAGCGGAACTGCAGATGTGAACGTAAGGCACGGAAACAAAGTGAGGCAAAATTATTTTCGCGAAAATCAAAGGTCCCTAAAAATAGTATGACTACAGGAATTTTTTCAGTATTTATTAGACTGTTTATGCTTTCCATGCAATATAAATATTACTTCAACAATTTTGGAAAGTACATTTACAAGTATCTCAGTAGATTCAACAACTGCCTTGAGTATTGTATAAATAATGACGAATTAATAGCATTGAAATGCATATATAGACACAGATATTTTTTATTCTTAATATACTATGTTTAAAAGAAATATTAAATTTAAATGAAAGTTTTGAAGGAATAGCAGAAAGCTATTTTACTCAATCAAACTAATTTTAATTGATCGTATTCAAAAAGTACAAATTCATTTTCACACAGTCATCTATACATTAATGGTATCCTTTTAAGACAGGCGACCAGTTATTTAAAATAAAAATGTTATGTTTTTACTTTCTACACATTAATAATTTTAATAACCCAAAAGTTGTCACAAAATCCAGTATTCTTGGACAAATGGGTAGACATTTTCTATAAATGTCTTTTAACTGAAGATTGATCTTAATTATGGTATTTGATATAATATTAATGACAAAATAAACTAGAAATCTTGTGAAAAACATAATGTGGAAAGTATAAAAATACTATAAATTTCCACGTGTTATTAATTTTTATTGGACTTTATGTCTCGTTGACAACGTGGTTATTAAAGACGGTTACGCGCAGATTTAAACAATGACAGGAACTTAAAGAGAAATCGTCAATAGCATACGTTAAGAGTGCGTGGCACATACGCTAAAACATTATTTTAAATCTACTGTACATGTTTTTGAAAGTCAATACGAAATAAATACAAAACGACAATCCTAGATGACGATATCAACCAACTTTATGGGCAAACATTTACAGATAATGTTAGGTTAGTTAAGCGTAATATGTTGCACCGTAATTAAATGTAAGAGATTTCGGCGTCAGCGTTTGTTCTTCGGAAAAACGTTACAGGAGAAAAAATTTTCCTCTGAAAGCTGGTGAAACCTATTGTCTAAGGTTGCTATTTTTTTATTTTTGCAAATAGGCTCCGAGTAACCTATTTTAAACCGATGCTATTAGCGCTGAATTATGTACCATGCCCTGTTTAAGAAACTATCCCAGAACTCACCTAGGTCGTTTCGAAAAACAATGGATTCGTAAATCGAAACCAGGTGGTTACGAATGTAAGTCCAACAGAAAGTTGCGACATCTCGTTGTATAAATTGTAGTTCATTGAGAATTCTTGAGCAAAAAGTAATTCGTATATGTCTATTCATGTTATACGACTTTTCAAAACAGTTAAAAGTTACTAAAGTAATTTAGATTGTCACTTATTTGTGTACGCTACTCTTAAACTACGGCTAATGCAATTGAAATATTTTATGTTGTAATAATTTACCCCTAAGCAATTCTGTTGAAATTCGATACCTTCCCTACATATTCACAATAAGGAACGGATAGAGACGTTTATTTCGAAAGTAAGTAAGGATAATTTTTTAAATAAAAAAAGTAAGACCACTTATAAAGTTTAAACTGATTGTGAAGAATTGACGGTGACTTGTAATGGAGCACTTTACATCATACAACTTAATATCATGATTGATTGTATTGACGCAAACATGATATGATTAAATTTAAGGACTCACTTAAATCATACGTTCTCCAAACACTGAATTAGTAACATACGATGGATGGTTACAAGCATCGAAAGATGTTAATTTATTTTTTTCGACTTAAAAAAACTAATTTTGACCAAAAGTTTTGTCACGATTATTATATAATTCACAATACACTGTGTTAGTTTCTTACAACATTTGGAGACAAAATTTCAAACAAACATGAGTCCCTAGTTAATTGAAAATTGGCAAAGATTACACTTCTGTGTTTAGTTTACCTACAAGGCACATTTCACACGAGACGGCATAACCAATCATCATATTTCCCGGGACATTTAACTGGTGTAGTTTATTTGCATTTTTGGTACTCAACTGTAAAAACAACTGTTTCATAGAATTTACTTCTGTAGTGGTTATTATTATATTCCTAATGTTCAAATTGTTTCGATTTACTCGGCAAATATTTGAATAGAACGCACATGTACTTTAGATTTTATCGCTATAAATCATGAAAGGACTTCTCTTGAATCAACCAAAATGATAAAAATGCTGTTTCGCCTACACGCACGTTACCCTTCTCATTAGGCAACATAAACAGACGATATGCTGCACAAGTTGCCTGTGTACCAGGCGTATGTCAGTTTTTGGTATGATAAATTACAACACGTATAAGAAAAAGTGGGAACTCGCAAGGATATTTCGTGCCGCCGTAGTGGCCTGCATGTATGATTGGAGGATGGTTATGTAATAGTTTAAAAACGAATCACAAATATTTAGTAGGAGCGTACCATAACTGTCATTGGCCCAGTTAGATGGTAACCGGCAAATAACGAAAGAAGAGCAGCAGATACGAATATGTTATGTTGAAGCCTAAGAAACAGTCAACTTTCCCTGGATAAATCAATGTCTTTAAATTGCGCGGTAGTCGAGGGGTTAAACCTCTCGCCTCCCACATAGGCGATCCGGGTTCGATCCCAGGCGGATTCGGCCCCGGATTTTTCGCATGTGGGAAACGTGGCGGACGTCGCCATTGGTCAACGAGTTTTTTCGGTGAACTCCCGTTTCCCTCGCTGCTCCGCACTCATCTCACCTCATCTCATCTATTCTTCGGACCGGAAGGACGACAGACATGTCCCTTTAGTCGAGCAGCCGGCCAAATCTTCACCCCGGCCTTACCTCATACACAACGTGTGTGACCCTGTCCGAAGGCGGGAGTACCTAGTGGATTTTCATTTTCAAATCAGTGTCCCTGACATTACAATCTACATTTTTTGCTATTCTGTTTTCATTCTTTGGGGCTGTATATGGCAGTTAACAGCCCATCAGCTGACGACTTCTTACGTCATATAAGCCATTAAGGAAAGCTAGGTGTTTAGAACAGTGGCGGCTCGAGGGTTGTTGGTAGGTAGGGCACAAGGTACCGAGAACTGTACACTCGTGTGAACACGCCACCGTATACCAATGACCATGAAATATCTACTGGCTACTTATTGTGTTGTGACCAGTCAGTAATAAGCGGCACCTACATACCAGCGTGTCAGTGGCTGTAACGTCAACTAGCGCACAACCATATACAGTTCTCTGCAACTTGTGCCCTACCTGACAACAACCTACAAGCTGCCACTGGTATAGAATTTCATGCGCTGCACCGCCATCAAGTGGCGAGTTATAGCGAAATGGATATCGGTAAAATATTCTCCGTGTTCAAATATCTATTTTGCTTTAAAAGTGATATTACCTTGCCGATTCCATAATGGTATTGTTAGAGATACTGAAAAATAGCGTGGAAAGTTGCATGTTAGCTAGGCTACAATGTGCTATGAATAACACCGAAGAATTTGTATCGATATTGTTCATCGTTTATATGAAGCTGTGTTTATCTCGTCAACAGGCCCAGTTAAGAACCGTACCGATTCAACGTAGGATGTGGTATTTGTAGAGACATGCAAATTTCGCGTTATTTTCTGACAGCTGACTAGACTCCAAGCGACTATAGGCTCGTTCGACGTCTCCCGCTGGCAGATATTGTCGTGACTTGCCGCGGAGAATGCTTACACGGTAGAGAGGCCAATCTCTGTAAAGACGAAACACACGTAAATGACAACACATAAACGTTCGTGGCCAGTTGAATCGCAGATTATGCTCTGTCATGTATACGAAAGTGAAGTTTAGTCTGCTACCAAATGATAACGCGAATTTTGTATGTCTCTAAGTATTTGTCCCAAACTTGTTCACACTAGTCACAAATTGCTGTATCAAACAATTATATGAATACAGTTCATTGAAGATTATGAAGATTTTAATTATTTTTTCACGCTAGGTAATGTCCTTCAAAGCTCTGCTCGAATCATTTCCAAGAAAATGCGCAGGATTTTATTTTCAGTAGCTGCGGTTTATTCGACGGCGCGAAAATCGTAATCCTCGACGGCCGTTGCCAATCGTGTCGTCTCACACCTGCGAGGGTATCGGTAAAATGGTGAGGGGAGACATAGAAGGCCAGGCGTGAAAGGGAGGAACTGTCAGAAAAATGAACCTCACGTAACCCCTGCCAGGAAGTGTTTACGACGTGGCGGGGGGCCGGGCCGCGACAATTAAATTAAACGGTTATTGCGACCGGCTTATCACCGCAGCATCTAGCCCCGTGTGGGTCCCCGCCCTGTGCCCCTCCCCCTCCCTCTAGACTCGTCGTGAGTTTTCGTGCCGTGGCCAGTCAGTGGGAGAAGCGATACCCATCGAGCGTGCGAGCTGTGGAAACACTTTACCCGCGCCAGCTCACGCCCAAACACGGTCCAATGGAGCTTGCAATACCCCCCTCCCCTCTCCTAGGCACATGGTCGAGGAAAAACAGAGGGTACAGATACGCAAATATTGTCCTATGGCTAGAGAGGATGGTTAGAGAGGATGATTCCTCGCGGAAAACTTGACTGTTTGCTGGATTTCAACACACGTTCAGTTTACCAGAAGACGACTGGCTTTCGCTTTTTTGTGGAGCTGTTGCCCTATTTGACTGAGCCAATAAGAATACTGCTATTGTAATTTGATGCTTTTTCTTGGTCTGCAGACAGCTACGGAGTGTCAGACGCCGTGTATCGTCCAGTCGTACATGTTGAAAGAAACTACATTGTTTTCAAGGGAATGTTGGGGCAAAAATTTTTCGCGACATACCATCATCTCTACTCATGAGGCATTGAAACGAAATGTTGCATAATTCTTTTCACTAAAAATCACCAGCTCTAGCTATGGCTAGATATGATGATATATCGCGAAAATGTATTGTGTGAACGTACTGTAGTTAAATGCATCACATATGATTAGGTGATGTACGTCTGACACAACGTAACTGTCTGCAGACAAATAGCAAGCATCAAATATTACAATAGTGGGACTCTTATTAGTTAAGTTAAATAGGGTAACAGCTTCACGTACAATAGAAAGCCAGTAATCTTCTGGTAAGCTGAACGTGCGTTGAAACTCAGCAAACAGTCAAGTTTTCACGCGATGAACCATCATCTCCATCTATGGCTCTAGTCATGAACTTTTCTCGAGTAAAATTTTGCCCCAGTTGGTTTCAGTGTCTTACGTACACATTTTCAGTTCGGCATCATGGTCAGTGATTTGATTTTTTTAACTCTCACGTGTCTTGAGGTTTATCCGCAAATCACAGACATGTGTCACGGTTACCTTATTCTTAATGGCGCAGTTTAATGAGAGACGTCACTTTACCAAAGACACGCTGCCAACAACGTATTTATTTATTTACATAGCCACCCGTATTTCTGGTACTTACTAGAGGGGAGATGTCACAAATACATCAGGATAGTTAGGTCACAAATACTTCAACTGTGACAAATACATCAAAACAAAGCAAGTACAAGTTGTCACATACACAACAAAACAATTTCAAGTTGTCAAAAATATATTAAAGATGATTGCAAGTTGTCAGAAATTATTTTTTTTAGGTTGGTACATACATTTATATATTATTTTAGTTTATAGAGAGATTTTGGTCAGCGCTTAACACCGATGTCTTTAGCGCTGGTGAGGGATGACATGAGGTGAGTGTGGAGCAGCACAGGAATGAAGGGGTGGGGGAAGCGGGAGATCCCCGAGAAAACCCGCCGACCAACGGCATCGTCCTGCATGATTCTCATGTGCAAAAATCCGGGGACTGACCCCGCCGGGAATCTAACCCGGATCGCCTTGGTGGGGGTGAATTGTCTGACCATTCGGCCACCGCGGCCCCAGTTATATTCAGAGAATGTATATAAACAAATTAATAAAATAATTACACTTAAGCAGCACTGAAGAGTATATTTTTATTTATTCACAGTAGCAGACTTCACTACGGTATTTTGTACATGTGAGTAATCCACTTAGGTTTATGTCGAGTGTAGCCTACGTATTCTTCGACAGACTAAATACCTTCCCTATCAAGTATTTCTTCAGTTATTTTTAAATACATTTGTGTTGTGAATTTCTATCCTGGCTTCAGCTAATTTATTCATATGTTTGATACCACTATAATAGGGGCAGTAGCTTCAGTACATTTGTGTTGTGAATTTCTATCCTGGCTTCAGCTAATTTATTCATATGTTTGACACCACTATAATAGGAGCTTCGTAAGCAGAGTTGCAAATATGAACGCAAGACACTGAAACAAACTGAGGCAAAATTCTTTTCGTAAAAAGTTCATATCACTCTACCTATAGCAAGATCCCTGCTACGTTCCAACTTACGTGCGTCCACGTGGCAAGAATGCATAATTTGATATTTTTACGGCATTGTGTTCGTTTTATAGACGTTACTTGTGAATTAATTTCCCACGTGTACAAATTTTGTAGCTCTTATAGTCTTCCCATATCGACATGACACAGTCAAAATTTGCATGTTACGGAACACAGGAATAAAAAAAAAATGAAGTGTTTTTACTCGAATGAAATAAATTTACACTGAAATTAGTTGTTATGCGACATATGCTAAAAAAATTTTAAAATTTACAATTATGTTCCTTTGTAGTTTTAAAAAATAGGAACATTATGACAATTTACTTCACTAATGGCAATAAAAAAAACAGAATGACTGAGTTGTGTTTTTCCAATATTTAGCATATCGATGGTGTTAAATGCATCCTCGTATGTCAGAACAGGCAAAACTTAGTACTCACGGTACATCTTGTAATAACTGTTCACACTTGTTTACGATACAAGAACATAAATTTAAAATTATATAACACACATTAATCAATATACAGGTATAACAGTGACATACGAGTTGGCTGTATGCGGGAAATTGCAGTTCAACACCATCGATATGATGCATAATATTTAATTTCAGTGTAAATTATTTCATTCGAGTAAGTCATTTCGTTTTTGTTTTGCCTATGTTCCGGTAACTTGCAAATTCTGACTTTGACATGCCGCTATGGGAAAACTATGAGAGCTAAAAAATTTTTACAAGTGGAAAATGCAGTCACAAGTAACGTCTATGAAATGAACACTGTGTCGTGCAAATTTAAAATTTAGAATATTTGACACGTGAACACCCTTAAGATAAATCGGGTTGGAATCCCAATATCAACGTCTGTGTGTTATTGCTAGAGACAAGCAAAATTCGCGTTATTTTCTGACAACTGACTAGACTTCAAGTGACTATATGCTCGTTCGACGTCTCTTGCTGGCCGATATTGTCGTGACTTGCCGCGGAGAATACTTACACGGTATAGAGGCCAATCTCTGTAAAGACGTAACACACGTAAATGACAACACATAAAAGTTCGTGGCCAATTGAATCTCAGATTATGCTCTGTTATGTATAGGAAAGTGAAGTTTAGTCTGCTACCAAATTATAACGCGAATTTTGCATGTCTCTAGTTATTGCTTATCAGTAGGGACATGAACAATTCGCGTTTTTATTTTAGGCACAGGCTAGAATTCCAGTAACTGTATGTTCGTGTCACTTTCGCAATTGATCCTTGACTTATTTGACGCCTTCTTAAAGGTTCGAGTCAACTAAATGCATGCCCAATTCACCGAGGAAGCGAGAAGCTAATGAACAGTTGCGGTACACTTAAGTTCACATATATTCTTGGAGGCTAGCCGACATGGCAGTGAACCAGCGAAGAAGAAGAAGAAGAAGAAGAGAGAGAGTGATGTATTGCGAAAACAATTGACTATTTGCTAGGTTCCAACGTAGCATTTACGCGTCCGATGTTCTTTTTTCGTCATTCATTTGTTCCAACTTGATAAGACCAATGAGAATATTAACATGTGACACCAAACATGTACGATTCGCACAGGCAGGAGTATTTCGCGTATTGATTCAAGGTCTGGTTGAATGCCAAGAACCTATACTGTAACTTCTGAGATTAGACGCCAGCTATTTTGACACACCTTCGGAGATTGCAAGCCAGTAGGAAATGATAAAATAATTCGTCACTTGCAGGTTTAGAAGCCAATGGATACTCGACTTTGACCAGTGCGTTTATAGGACTGAGAAGTCTAGGCTGTTGCCAGATTAATACGTGAAATATTCGTGTCTCTAGCGATTCGTCTGCACGCAGTTCATTCTTGTCAAGTAATCTTCGTTCAATCCTATAAGTAAAGACAGGAAAAATTCGCGGCTTCACTGAAGTGTAGGCTACACTGTAAAAAACTTCCTAAATTGTTTAGGAAGTTATTATCCCAGACGCAGTATGGGACAGTTACCATTCTTCCGCCTTTTAAATATGCAAACTTTTACGGTTGTTACAATAAAAGTCTGGTAACTTAAGTAAATATTTGACTGTTTTATAAAAATTTTAGGAGTGCTACCATGGATGTCTGGGAAACTATTATACTATACCTACTTTCTTAGCGCTCCTATACGCACGTGTGGCAAATTTACAAACTATTTTTTAGAGTGTAGCCTCCAAGAACATCTGTATATTCAAGTAGACATTATCTGCTCACTGGCTGCTCCATGACGCAGTGATATGGGTCTGCATTTAGTTGCTTCTGTGCTATTGGTTAAGTGACTTACAGGAAGTGTCAAATAAGTCACGGGTCAGTTGCGAAAGTGGCACGAACTTACTGTTGCTTGAATTATAGCTTGGGGCCAAAAGCAAACGAGAATTTTTTAGGTCTATGCCTATAAGACGCAACAAGAACAGGTGTTTTTGGAGACAATTTCTACAACAAAGATTTTCTAGATTTTCATTCTCGCTTATCATTAGTAAGGACAGGAAAAACTCACGAAATGTTTTTGGAACAAGCTAGAATCCAAACGCATCTACAGTCCTACGTTTCCTAGAGACTGGAATAGTTGATCTGTTCACTGACATGTAGGCTAGCCTCAATGAATATCTATGTACTCAAACGGACAACAGATGCTCATTGGCATACCATAATGTCCTTTTGAAACGTTAACTAAATGGGCCAAATTAATATTACAGTTTAAGGTACGCTGTCATAACCGCCAACCAGAGTTTCAGATGTGCGCGTTATTACAGTGAAACAAGTTGTTGTAAATTCCTTTCACCAAGAATAATAGGCTTTATACATACATATATATATATATATATATATATATATATATATATATATATATATAACTGCATTGTCTTTTTAAGTAGATTCGTTAACGGTGCGTTTCAGCTTACTTTTCAACGTCATTGTTTTATTTTTATGTTTGTACCAGATATTTTTTTCTTTATTTTAGACATAAATTGTAATTAAATCCTCCTCTTAGAAAATTTGTGTATCCCTCATAGTTTTTGCGTAATGAGAAGTAAACCTCAAAATTTGCACTTTACGGTTTTATGTACGCCACTAAAACCAACTGGTATACCATTCCGAAAACATTCACAGTGTATAACAATGCTGTAGGCTATAATTGAACATTTATAAAAACAGAAAATAAAATATTTTAGTATTTAATAAAAATGCTGATATTTGAAATGAAATTTTTAAAATTTTAAATTTTTTAAATACAAAAATATATATTGTTTTTATATATGTCAAATCACAGCCTACATCATTGTTGTACACTGTGAATGTTTTCGGTTTGGTATGTCAGTTGATTTTAGCGGCGTACATAAAACCATAAAGTGCCAATTTTTACGTTTACGACTCATTACGAAAAAACTATCAGAGATACAAAAATTTCCTAAGAAAGAGATTTAATCACAATTTAAGTCTAAAATGAGAAAAAAATATCTGCCACAAATGTAAAAGTAAAAAAAAAGATCTTGAAAACCGAGGTGAACCGCGCCCGTAAGAGGAAATAATATCTAATTCAGGGTTCAAATCATCAGTTAAAAATAGCATTTGTCTGGAAACTGATTTGCAAAAAAAAAAAAACCCTTAAACAACAGAGTTTGTTTACCAACATTCTGAGAAAAAACGTTTCTGGAGTAACGTATTACTGAAGAACAATAGCTAGGGACCCTTGTTTTTCGCGAAAATAATTTTGCCCCACTTTGTTTCAGTGCCTTACGTGCACGTCTGCAATTCTGGTTCATAATTATTGGCAGCGCGTCTACATGAAGAGCCGTGTATCATTTGTGTGAGCCAATTACAATAAAGTCTCTGCAACACCTCACGGCTGTGATGTGCCGGTAGAATCCCAAGGCTCGAGAGAGTTTAAATATCCAATCACTGACCACGAAGCAGAACTGCAGATGTGCACGTAAGGCGCTGAAACAAAGTGGGGCAAAATTCTTTTCGCGAAAAACCAGGGTCCCTAACAATAGCTGTCGCCGGAATCTTGTACAATTAATTGCGACGCAGGAGATCACGCTTAAGGCGATGCTCTCTTGTTTATACTGTTTTTGCAATAATAATTTTTTTTTAAACTTGAACGAGAGCAAATATAAAAAAATCTGCCTGGCGGTTTTGTTTAAAATGATTTTTGCAGTGACAGCGATTTTTTTTCAAATCAAGAAATTAAATGGTTTCGACTAAATAGTCACTTAACCAGAATTTCGTTAGTTACATTATTAGCTGAAACCATAGTATTTACTGCCTTGAAAAAATTAACTAACATGGAGAAGACGATTTTAAACAAAACTGTCAAACAAATGTTTTATATCCGCTCTCGTTTAGGCGTAAAAAATTAATATCGCTAAAAATGTAGGAACAAGAGCAATAGCCTTAACACATCCATACATCATTCTGGGTTAATATTTTCTAATAAATTCGCTAATATCATTATCTAGGACTGTTATTTCGTAGTGTTTTTGTGTTAAATTAAAAATGGTGTTCTTAACGTTTATTTATCTACCCCACTTTTTTTTTTAATTAGGATAATTGCAATTCGCTGTAAAACATTGCGAGCTCAGATACGGAAGCCCTTTACAAGCGAGTAATCACAGATATTGACGTGACACACAGTGTTTTCAACCACGTTTGCAAAAAAAAATGAGTGGCCCCTAGTAACATGGAACGCACCGGATAAGCTACCTTTTTTGATAAGTTGACACCGGAGACGTTAATGGTAATAATAAATTTGTAGAGCCCTTCGCCAGCAGGACTTGCCTTGGTAATGCGACGACTTAACTCGCCATCCATTACCTTCTCCCGCGCCGCCTCGCGTCCCTCTGAAAGACGCCTCGACAGGACGCGGCGTATAAATTGAAGCGAAAATACTGCCTCCGAGATCCGCCGTCCCTCGCGCACAGCGGCGCTGCTATCGCCCGCCGAGCATACATTCCGCGGTCGTCGACCTTATATCCTCACCGTGGCTGCAGCAGCGGCAGTAGGCGACAGGGGAGGGTTAACAATAATAATAATTTTATAAAGGCAAAGATAACCATCGCACAGAAACTGAGGTGCGTGCACGCGTGCAGGGAGTGTTGAATCTTATGAGAACTTGCATAGCCAGCCCAGGGTATATAAATGCAAGATAACCAGGCCTCGCCTCAGAAGGTAACAGCTGCTATCTGCTTCTCTGAAGAAGACAGCTGCAATGCTTGCTGGAAGGTCAAAACCAACATCGACCCCGACGCGACTGACACAC
Organism: Medauroidea extradentata; assembly: GCA_003012365.1. Classification (NCBI taxonomy): domain Eukaryota; kingdom Metazoa; phylum Arthropoda; class Insecta; order Phasmatodea; family Phasmatidae; genus Medauroidea; species Medauroidea extradentata. The sequence goes on along the minus strand of PNEQ01052275.1, from coordinate 172,800 downwards.
ATAAGCCAAGTTCATTCAGACAGTGTACAACCTTTATCAAATGACATTTATAAACTGTTCATCAGGTGTGACCTCCCTCGCAAACACTGTGTCTCGCCTCTTCATACCTTATGATGCAACCCCCACCCCTTCTTTTCAGCTGTTATTTTCTCAGATCACAACTACAAACCCCACCCTGCAATGCAATTGTACTCTTATGGTATTTAACTTTAATTTTTTATTATTAACTTATATTTTGTTTTTCAAGCTAGCTTCATTTGAATTATTTAATTACCCAAAGAGTATTTTCACATTGGAAACTGTAAGTATGCAAATAAAATATCAGCATTGTGCTGTGCTGATGCATCATAACGTAATATTAATTTCCGAAATAGTTGTTCTAATATTTTAACAACCCAACGTTCTCATATTTAAATGACACACATCTATCCCTAGTGGGGCACCACTGGGTTCATTGAGAATTCATATATGTATTTATTTTAAACAAAGATTTCACACCAAACTCTGTCACTCTATGCTCAGCAGGTAGAGTCTTAAGGGCGCCGCTTACCCGCGCGTGAGAGGCTCAAAAGCGACGGAGCTGTAAGGTCGACCTTGAAGGGCGGATCAAATGCCGCGTCGCCTCAACGAGCCAAGCGCTGAACTAGCGTGCAAGGTTACCGCCGAACGGTTTTTACTATGGGGCATTAACCGGTGACCATATAATTTTATTGGTGGAAAGTTTGCAACTAAGTTCAGTGCAGGTCGCAACCTGAGTTTCACATACATCTGGTTAGTACATTTTGAAGTACAGAAGTCTGAAAATGCCGTATTTAGCCATGTTGGAGGGCTTAAAAACAGTGTTTTTAATAATCGTGGCATCTTAGCAATGAGGTTCCGACCTTGCATGAAGTTTGTTTTCTTTTCGTAGGTTGGCACAATGGGCACAAGTAGAATATTTTCGTAGAAAAATCCTGTTTACGAGCACGCTGAAACGCATTTGAAGCGTGGGGTAGGCGGCCGCCTTAAAGCATGTCTATAACTTAGCAGCGAAGTGTGTAATGTGAAGCGAAGTCGTCACCAGGTTTGCAGAAGACGCCGTGTTTCAACAGAAAACTTCTGCTCAGCAATTTACCTGGAAGTTACGGGAAGAAAGGTGGGCGAGACCGGACGAGCCCAAAGCAACCGTGTCATTTAAAGTTTCGGGGAGTGTCAGAAGTTTGAAATTTCCGGTGATCGCCAAAAGGGATTTCGCTCCCCCCCCCCCCAGCCCCTCCCCTTTATGGTTCGTTCTTCATTTACGTCTCACGAGCCGCGAAGGTGAAATAGAGGGAAAGAGAGGGTGAAAACCGCAGGTCGGCAACAGATCGCGTACCTGCCTTCAGGTCCCGTAGGGGTCAATTATCATGGGCAGTGTGTGTCAAAATGTTTCTAGGCTCTCCAATCCCTCCCCAAACCTTCCCTTACTTTGACCAGCAGCCCTTAACCTCCAGGGCAACAACCACAATGCCAAACCGACCGTAACAACCTAACTTCTTCTCAACCACCATCTTTTCTGTTTGAGCTGACTCAAGCATTTCAATTGTTTTAATAAATTTATTCGTCTACAAACACACACAGCAGTACATAAACACTGAAAAGAAGGGAAGATCACTCACAGCAATGGTACGAAGAGAATTATGGAAAGTGCACTTATGAAAATTCACCTGCTGGGGTAGGGTAGGTAATCACAAACACGTGACCACGTTTTGTAGAACACCAGATTTTGTTGAATGCTGCGCAAAGAGTATTACAACTATTCAACACTGAAAAACTTAACTTATTGGTCACCACAAAATATTTTGTCATTATGGACCTTACCAAAATTTTTGTGGTGACCACAAAAAACGTTTTTTGTCTCCAATAACGTTTTGTAGTAACTACAAAAAAAATTTGTAACCACTACCAAATTATTTCGTGAGGTCCATATTGACAAAATATTTTGTAGCCACCACAAAACCGTTTCTTCTGTGAAGGTTTTAGATGGCGGGAGTCCACAAAAAGCCTACAGTTTTCTATATGAATACACAATAAAAAGTTTGCTAAATGCTACATCCGCAGTGCATTCTTTACACCATATGGTATTTATATTTAAATATAATATTAATTCTGGTAGGTTATCGAACGGTCATCAGTTGAAATTTTGAAAACAAGTAAATTTCACCCGGGATGGATTTGGAACACCTAAAACTTTTCCTCGTGAATTTTCATAAGCGCATTTACTGATAAAAAAGTGATGCACAATGTGGTACACGAACATTCATTCCATCGCATCGCTGACACGTGGTGTTAAGTTAAAATATTGAAAATAATTTAAATATCCTAAAACTACCATACATGTAGTTAAATGTGAAAATAGTACAGGGGAGTAATATTACGGTAACAGCTGACAGAGTACATTCAATGTACACACACTGACAAACAAAATAGGCTTCGAGAAGAAATGGTCCGAATTGAATATGTGCGGTTAGCACTAGTAAGATTTGAAACGTCTAGAAAGGCTAGCAGTACGTATTACAGATTTCACAGCATTGATATACAGGACATCCAGAAAATAAAACCGTTTATTTAGCACACCACGCAAATCCTGGACAAAATTGAAGACGAACATTTAAGTGGCAAAAAGTTGTACTACGTCATTTTTACGTGCACAATGTGGCAACACTGCGCAGAGAAAGTCTCCTCTTGCGCGGAACGTCCAGGTATTATTGTGTACGGCAACCTTGCAACAAGGCTCACGGTACCAGATATTTGCATTCCAACACACATACAGTTTCAAAAATACGAGTGAATTTTTTTTCCGACGGAAACGAGATTCTTATCTTGGAGCAACAAGATACGTGTATAGGTGATCAGGATAAACAGAGCACTAATAAACCCTCGTAACTTTTTTTCTTTAGGATAGTTTTCAGTTACCTGCCACTTCTTAATGTAAATAAAGAACTTTAAGTAATATTAAAGTGAATATGTTATACCGTACCATAGCCGTCTTAAATAGAAGGCCGCGGCCTTAGATATGGCAACCCTGTCAGGAAGGGTCATTTTAACACTTATTTTTAGGGCCACGATTTTGTCGCGAAAAGATTTTTGCCCCACTTTGTTTCAGTGACTCACGTGCACATCGGCAGTTCTGTTTCAAGGTTATTGGCAGCGTGTCTTTGTTCAGACACGTTTCTCATTTGACTGTACCAACCAGAATAAGATTATTGTGAGCCTGTACGTCTATAATTTGCCAAGGCCAGTGAGAGTAAAATCATCCAACCACAGACGATGTAGCAGAGCTGCAGGTGTGCACATGACGCATCGAAACCAAATGTTGCAAAAATCTTTTCGCCATAAAATCGTGGCTCTACTTAATTTGTCTCGCTAATGGCAATGGCTTCCCCTGATTCGCCGGTATGTATGGCACAATAACGAATCAGGTAGAGTCATTGCCTATGGAGAGCTAATAGAAGTGTTAAAATGACCCTTCCTGACAGTGTTGCCAGATATAAGGCCGCGGCCTTCTACTAAAGACGGTCATGACCGTACTCAAAAGTTAACGTATGGGATCACAATAAAAATATCATTTTAAATCATTGATTCCAGACCAGTTGGTCTTCAAAACTGCTCAGTTTATCGTGAAACGCCTATAACCGTAATGGCCAGGCAGGGAGCTGGACCGCAGGGATGACAACGCTGCAGAGCGAAAGTCCCCGTCAGTGGCGTGAAACGCGCCGTGTAATCGCGCTGCGGGCGATCTCTATCGCTGCACGCCGGAACTAAACGTACCGGTAGCAAACTGCCGGCTAATGCCTCTGCCGGCAGAGCTGATTTACATGCCTGCACGTAGTACTGCTCCTGCAGCAATCAGTCACACGTAACCGGTGATATACGCTGTCCACGGTAGTGTCAGCATTTGTTGAGGATGTTCAAGTGCGATAAACTCATATAATTTTATATTTATATGATACAGGGGCGTCATTTCAGGTTTGTCTAGGGGGGGGGGAGGGCAAGATTTTGTTTTCTGGCGACAGTGACCTTGTTGCATTTTTCGTACTAATTAAGCATGTATAAATTAGATACTATAATAATAAAACTTAAGTTTTATGGGCTTAAGTTAGCATTATTTAAATTTAAAAATTCAAAAAATATATTTTTACATATAAAATTCTAAATCTATGGTGTGGGCTATTGCCCCCACCCCCCTGTGGCCCCAAATGACGCCCCTGATATGAAATAGTATTAGTTTTGTAGACTATACTTGTTAGTGCAGTTTCCTCTTGCGAAATTATTTCAGCTGGCGTAGTTTTCTCATAACGGTGCGTCAAAGTAAAAATTTGCATGTTCTTCTGCCATGCAAATAGTGAAAACCAATTGACTTACGAACGTGAAATAATTCATAGTGAAATAACATACTATGGGCTACGTAATAAAACATTCGAAAACATCCCACGATATGTTTTGTATTTTTAAAAAATGCTGAATTTGTAACTTTTTTCTGTACTTTGCGATATTTTTTTTTTTAAATTCAAAATATTACGTTGTGTGTTTCTTTTAATGTTTTATTGCATAGCTCATGGGATGTAAGTTCACAGTAAATTATTTTGTCTAAGTAGGTCAGTTGGTTTTCACTATTTGCATGTCAGCGTAACAAACAAATTTTGTCTTTGATGCACTGTTATGAGAAAACTATGGGAGATAAAGTTGTTTTGTAAGAGGAAACTACGCACACAAGTATCGTCTATAAAACTAACGCTATTTCATAAAAATAAAAAATTATGATTTTATCCCACTTGAACACCCTTAAGTCACAGGGACAGTCGCTGTTTTGGAATTATGTATTGTTCAACAAAATTCTCATTTCGGATGCATTTCTGAAAATTTAATTTGTTAGACCATTTAATATCTACCAATAGAATTTCTGACGCCACAACTATTGGATATCATCTGAAATCACCCAAAATAATTAATCAGTATTCTACTCTTGACATTCAGGCGGAGCACAATAATATAGGTATTCCATCAATACAAACTTTCAATAAACTTTGACTTATCCAGCATTTTAATATTGAATTAAAAACACATTTTATTCCTAAAAACCAACCAAAACTTTTGAGTTGGATGCTGATCCTTCCCCTTAAGATTGCAGCATACCACTTCGTTCAAATGCGTCTTAATGTATTCGTAAGTACGTATTTTTACGAAACCATTCCACTTTGTCCTTTGTATCAATGTACGAAAAGAAAACACACTTTGTTCAATTACGTATCGTCATTGTTACGACAACATGTTCATTGAAATCAATGTTTCTAAGCCCTCGAGCATAGCTATAAACGGTTTTTTCAGGCTGCCGTACAAACTAACCTAATGTAAGCGAAACTCAGAAAGAATCGTTCATTCAACTTTACTAGAGACTAGATTTAAAAAGAGCAATTTTTACATATCACTATGATTTTAAATAAAACTAACATACATACATTTTTTTAAAACGAACTTTCAAGTAATATCTTGATTAAAAATTATAAAGTTAAATATCACATCAAATAAATATCTACAGTAAATTTTAAACTTACAAACATTACACGAATCCTAGTGAATGCCAAATGTAAGTGTACTGCGTGCAATATCTTCCTTGAATTTTCTTTACAGGTTCTGATTAGTCAGTAGGGATAACGATGTATAACAAGCATTGTTAAATTCCGAATATTACGAGAAGGATAAAATTACAGTGACGTTAACAGAAGTAAACCATAAATGGTATTGTAACAATGCACAGCTGCAGAAGGTACCACGTTTACAGGGAATGTTTAAATACACCACCTCCGGCGGCAATAGGTCCTCTTGTCTTTGAATGTTTCTTGCAGTGGGACAGAATAACGAACTGTACTATTGTCGACATACGACATTGCAATATTATACAGTCCCAGGAATCATATTTGCAAAGTGACAATAGACTATACAACCCATTAAAAGGTGAAGAACTAGTCAGGAGTGAGCTCGGCTGCCATTGGCCGCGCTAGGAGCAGAGCTGCATACTATAAATACTGTCCAATTTTTCCCAGTTTTCACTGTACCATGGGCCCTCGTGATGTGTCGTCTAGTCTATTGTCTGTGAAGTTGTTATTGCTATTCTGTATTGTGTCGGATATTGTCTTCGTCCCAGTATTGTCTGCGCTGCTTTAATTGCGGTGTCCTGAGTTTTACATATTATTTGGTTTTGTATTTCAACTTTTATTTTTGGTTTTTTTATTTTATTTTCCATTTTTTTTGTTGTTGACTAATTCCTTATTGGTAGGGCCCGGTAGTTTTCGCGAAAAGATTTTTGCCCCACTTTGTTTCAGTGTCTTACGTGCACACCTGCAGTTCAGCTTCATGGCTATTGACAGAGTGTTTTTGTGCAGAGTCGTTATTCATTTGACTGTGCCAATCAGTACACGGATAACTGTCACACATCACGTCTGTGATTTGCGGGTTTAACCTCCACACGTTGTATGTTAAGGCATCCAATCACTGACCACATAGCAAAGATGCAGGTGCGCACGTAAGGCACTGAAACAAAGTGCTGCAAAATTCTTTTCGCGAAAATTACCGGGCTCTACTTATTGGTAGGGACTGGAAAATTTCGCGAATTCATTGACCTGCAGGCTAGAATCCATTGTACTATGCATACTCAAGGCCCGACTATTTGTCAACTAGCTGCTACTCAGTGGAACAGTAGACAACGACCGAATCGTGCCAGACGATGCCGCTGGTCGGCGGGTTTTCTCGGGATCTCCCGTTTCCCCCGCCCATTCATTCCGGCACTGCTCCATACATCATATCATCCCTCACCAGCTTTAAAGACCTCACTGTTAAGCACTGACCAAAATCTCTCACTCACTCGACGTCTTCCATTAGCATAGAACATCTTGGCTTGCAGCTGGGAACGCTGTCGACCAATAAGGGACAGGAATATTCCACGAATTCAATAACCTGAATGTTATTATGCATTGATTTGTGTTTGCTCAAGCCCCGACCATTTGTCCACTAGCAGCTACTGACTGGAACAACAGACAATGGGCGAATAGACGGGGCTTGAGTATGCACAGGATATTTGATTTTGACATGTTGGTAATATGCCGTAAAATAACTACATATCATTGCTTGCAACGTCAAAAATTCTATCACTTAATATTTTGTGCTGTAACGAAGTAAAATGTTAAGAAACTTCTATAGCGTTAGTGAGAATGATGTGAAGTCTGGTTTGAGCATTGGCGGAATGCAAGTGCAGGAGAAACTGGATGTCCCAAGAAAACCCTGCACATCATCAGCAGCGTCCTTCATGTTCCCTGCGTATGAATATTGAGAGTGACCTCTACTGGGATATCAACCCAGATCGTCGTGATGGGAGGCGCGTGGTCTGGTCACTAAAACTCCCCCCCTCCCCTCACACGCCTTTAAAATTTTCATTTCAATGATGCTGCACGGCCATATTTAATTTACATTGTTTTCTCAGCTAGAAGCATTCCTGAAGACTTATCAACACTTATGACATTTCACGCCTGTTTACTTTGCCGGATAAATTATAATTAGAATTTATTGGTTTGTGGACATACGACATTGCTCACGTTTTTCTGATCGAACTTGTGTTAAATGAGAAAAAAAAGAGCAATCCCAGAGGAATTCTGTCAGATTTTTACATATTTATTTGACAGCAAGAATTCTAAAGATTGAATTCAGTCAATAATCGACACAATATCCAGACACAAAAGACAGGCATAATAAAACCAGATTCCCAGTATGAAAAAAATATGGAAGAAGACAAAAAACAGTGTACATCAGCCAAACGACAACAAACAACACAAATTAAAAAGAACGTTGTTTTTAACTTGTGTGTTGTTTCATTTGTGTCTGGGTGTAATGTCAAACATTTACTTAATGCTATCTTTAGAATTCTTGCTGTCTGACATTACTCATCTGGAATTGTTTTTTTTTTTTTTTTTGGCGTTTTATGTCCTTTTCTGTGCTTTTTGCACTTTGTTATTCAACACAAGTTCGATCAGCAATGGCGTACAGTATGTCCACAAACCAATAAATTCTAATTGTAAACTCTCATTGTAACTAACTTTTAAAAATTTAATAGACAAATTATTTTCATACAACCTAACATTTCTTGGAAGGTAAAAATAATACAATTTTTCTTATCTCCAAACTGTCAGATAATATGGAAATAATGTATATCTAACAATTTAATAAGGTGTAGTAGGTTAACATTTACAGCATAAAATGCCAAAAATATATATTCGTCGACTGAAAACCCCGTAGTAGTAGGAAAAATATTGATAATTACAGACGGTCGTGTCCCATCCCTTTAAGAACAATAATCAAAATAGTACTGGTAATGTCTAACGCAGTAAGACGTAAGACAAAGTGTGTCGTGATTTAATTTCTGACCAAAATAACTTCCAACTTAAAAAAATCATTTTATTGAAATTCATTCTAAGTAGTCGTACGAACGAAACTATTTTATAAATTGCTGTAACCGATAAAAGATTTGATACTCTATAAACAGTGAAGTTGCCAAAAATTCTAATTATTTCAATTTCAGCGGCAAGTTCGCTGGGAAGGCGGAATGCAAACCCTCAATAAATCATTAATCCAAGCGGAAGTGTATTTATAAAACTACTTTTCAAGTTCAGAATATTTTCTCGGTAATGTTTCTCAAGCCTGGCACAAACTTCGCTAGGTAAGGAACGAGGGCAGCTTGGAAGGGGAATGGATGACTTTTACTGCCGCCTATCATGCGATAGTTTCCGCGAGCGCTGCTGTCATCTGGCGGGAGATTTACGAACTACACGGCGCGCGTACTTGTATGCATACAAACATGAGGAGCGAGTCGTGGGCTTGGGTCATGAACCGCGCAAGTCGCGACCCGACCTTCGGACCTAGTTTATCGGAGGAATGTGAAAAACTTTCAAGAATCTCGTTGTTTACCTTCCTTGTTTCAATGTCATGCTGTCACAATTTCGTGGACACCAAAACGTTATTCCAGAAACTTTTAAAAGCGGGTACATCCAAATAAACATACAATGTCGTTAAAGAGGCGAGGCATGGGAATAATATAGCATATCTAGAGTGTATGATATAACACGAACATTTTTTGTTCTAACATAGCATTGAAAACGCTGTAGCTTCTCTCAATATGATATGATTGAGTGATGTACATACGTCTGACACAATGAAGCTGTCTGCAGACGAATTGCAGGCATCAAATGTTACAATAGAGGGATTCTTATTGGCTCAGTCAAATAGGACAACAGCTTCACGTACGAGAAAAAGCCAGTAATCTTCTGGTAAGCTGAACGTATGTTGAAATCCAGCAAACAATTAAGTTTTCCCGCGATATAACATGAGGTTTGTAACAAAACAACGTAAGTACTGGAACATAACCGTTTAAGCATTCAACTATGCCATACATTTATGACACCTTCAAGTACTATGCATACAGACGTAAGGGGACATAATTTAACCATTACAAGCCTTCCAACTTAATGACTGTTGGTGGACAAATAAACATGATTCACCTATGAGTGAATTTCCAAGAGATAGCTATGAAACTAAGTTAGGCACGTGACGTAGATTCTAAAACTAGTTTAAAGCTTACAATCCGAGTGAAGTTGCGCAACAGTAACAATCGCATTCGGGAGGACCCGAGTTCTATCCTCGGCTTCGGTCATCCTGATTTCAGTTTCCCGAAATCGCTCCAGGTGAATACTGGGATGGTTACTTAACAAAGACCATGGCCAATTCCAAGCTAGCTCCTGCCATTGTACTAAGTTGTGTGTTATAGTTCGTTCGGGATAAAGTGAGCACTAAAGATTTTACCTTTGAAAAATATCACTAACTGTTACTGCATATAATTCAACATTAACTATAGTTGCCTTTCTGCTTGTGTGGTTGGCAGCGAAATCACGCAAAATAGTTACCTGTATTTTCCTTTTTTTAAATTCAACAATACTGAAACAAAATCAACAGAAATGGACATAATTTTATTTTATGTTATTAATAAACTTTTTTTTTATCGAACTGTAGCGATTCATACCGACTGCACTATTATCTTACACGCGTAAACATAAAGTGACGTGTCCAGAGAGGTTAGACATTTCCTGTTGTTAGCCGTTACGCGCGGACAGATACAAATAGGCTGAAAATAGACATTTAGCAGGGCTTTTTTGAGTGCTCACTTTATCTCGACCCGCCTCTACCGTCTCTAATGACCACATTTTCGACGAAGTGTAAAGCCCAGGCACCTTACCTCCAGCTTATAACAATAAATACCTCTGCGTATAAGCGCAGAGCAGGTGAAGCTGGTCTGAACGCCCTAACGATGTTTTCAATCCATATTCTATAAAATGCTGATATATGTATGCAGGCTATATATATTATAATTAGCAGAGATCTAATACGTAAGCAAAACAAGAGACTTAAGTTTTATACGTGTAATACAGTATGCGTATATTATTTAAATTAGCCAAGCAATGGGGGGAATCCAAATTGTAATTAATTTAAACTAAATACGGTGTAGCCGCACGCAATCTTCCACGTTACTAGAAAGCTCAAGGCAGTGATTTATCATGAAGCAGTTGAGACGCAGTCAGTAATTGGTTTTAAGAAATATGTAATATGTTTACTGGAATTCAGGTACGTGAGCGTAATTTAGAACAGAAGTCGAGCTTACCGTCCGCCTCGTACAAGTATAACGTTATTAACCGAAGTGGTTTACTGTATGTCAAGATTTGCTGCTTTTCAGCAGTCAGTGACAACCCGTGGAAGGTCAAAGGAAGTGTAATTAATAATATGCACTCATTCACATTTATATCAACCCAACCATTATTTAAATTAAGGAAAAAAAAACTTACGCATGTCAAGCTGAAATACGTTTGGTTATCACGTCACGTATACAAATAAATTAAATTACGCGGGAAAAAATATTTTGTGGCAGTTACAAAATATTTTGTGGGTATTTACCCTGCAAAATTTACTTTGTGGTCACCATAAAACATTTCGTTGACACCACTAAAATATTGTAGCATTCCCTAAATTATTTGTGGTTACTAAAAAATAATTTTGCATGGAAGACTTTCTACAAAATTTTTCTTTCAGTTTAGAAACCACTGAATTCCTAAAATGTTATGTTATATACACACATAAATTTTAGATACATATATATATATAAGCACATTTAATTCTATATTTCCAATTATTTGTTTAAATATACTGAACAGCTACTTAATTGCTTAAAATGAAGCTATTTCCGGACCAAAGAAACCTCTTAAAGAATAGCTTTATTACATCGCACCCTTTATAGATAAGGATACGCTCTTGTCCGTAGAGGTATTTAGTGGAAAGTAATATAATACTAGTGCCAAGTTTTATTATAAATATTTGTTGTTGTAAGCTTAAAACTAGAAACGTCATACACACGGGTCATTCATTAATGAATCTCTCTCTGCTAATAAACATATGTGTAAGTTTGGATTACCTTAATAACTATTGTCTGCGACAGAAATGGAACTATATTTATTTGAGGTTAATTCATTTTAGTGTACCCTAAAATATGTTTACATTATCGGGAATGGCCTGTATCAAAATTATGGTATCATGTATAAGGTTTCTTTTTAATTCGTTTTACGTTTCTAGTTATCAAATCAAACTCAGTGAAGCGAAGAAAGGTTTTTATAACGCGATAAAATAATACGCGATATGAATTTTTTGCACTATTACAAGAAAAAGACCGTTAAACACTTTTCAGTCAGATACAGTACATTATTACGAAAGGAAAAATGTCGAAATTCTTTAAAGTGATTTAAAGTTTTTCAAACAACTACAGGAACGATAATAACAGTTTTAGGAACAGTGTGTTCAATGGAAAGAAAATCAGCCGTGACGGTTTCTCAGATTTTACAAAATATCTTCGGGAGGTCGTGTGTTCGATTACCGGCTCCGCCATCCATTCGATTTTCCATGGTTTCCCGAAATAGAAACATGTGAATGCTCGGGTGGTTCCTCGTTGAATGCCATGGCCGATTCTTTTACCAGCTCCTGTCCTTGTGAAAAGTTGTGTGTATTCGTCTCTAACGACCTCGCTGTCTACGAAACGTAAAACTCATCTATTCGTTCTTCCAATGATTGTTTCGTTTAGAGTAAATTGTTTGCAGATATTAAAAAACTGTCGATAAATATACAAAAACAGTACTGTTTTTGTATGCATCCAACAACTTCTTTTAAGTTTTACAATAATTATTAAGTGGCGCTAGAAAAATCTCTTAAGTGTGGATTCCCATTTTATTGTTAAAGTACAAATAAAAATACAGTGTCGACAGTACGAGATTATTTGCATACTTATAGGCTGTTCACTATAAACTGAACACTCAGCAGAACTTGTAATTAAGCAGAAAAATGTCTCATTGGGCCAATAGATGCTAACTTTTACCATTGTTGGAGCGTTTACACTGGTGTTTAGTCACATGGAAGTTTTCATATTAAAAATAGTAAAGATGGCTCCAAAACGGTCGAAAGAAAACTTTATGCAGTGCTCACTTTATCGCGAACGGCCTATAGCAATATAACTGCTTGGTTTCCTCTGACCGTGTGGTGACTCTACGGCAAGTTACGTAACATTATGGTGAAGGGGTAGCAGGGGCGCAGTCTAAAGCAACTCGCGTCGCGGCCAGCTCACGTGTGGCAGCGTGTGTAAACAATAACAAGTGTGGGAAAGTTGAGTGCATGGTCGGCGAAGTGGAGCGGCGATAGATAGGTAAGGGAGTGGGGGAGGGAAATAATGAGAGGGAGAGGTCGCTTGCCAAACACAGATATAAGTGGTTCAAGATAAAGTGAGCACTATTACTTTTTACTGATAAGGTAATTTAAAGTTTCCTGCCATTTATTATTAATAAAAAGTGTCTATATTGTACCGAAGTGAAATGCTGACGCATGAAGTCACGATAAATAACATTTTTAAAACATTATTTTTAACAAGATGGCCTTCAAAAGTACTCACTTTACCGTGAACTACTGTACTTATATCGGGTGTGTCTCGACCAGGCCCCATGTTATAACATGTGCTGATTGGGCAACTGGCCAGAGCGGCAGTTAGGAGAGGACGGGCGTGGGGCGCAACTCGTTACGAGACGAAATTTGTTCTTACTTTATAAATAAAAAAACTTCAATTTAATGCAAGTACTACATCTTGCATCACTCTTTGTTGTAATTTATGTTTGTTAAAGCAAAAGCTAGGAAAAAGAACATGCACTTATTATTTACGGTAAGAATATCTCAGTACAATTTATACAGGCTGAGTCGGGAGGAAAGGTACATGCTTTGAGGGGTGACAGCACTGGTGATTCTGAACAAAATGTTTGTAATAAACATATGCCCGTTTCTTAACAGTTTCAGAGAAACCGAATGAAAACAACAAGGAACGGGAAATGTGCAGGTAACGGTAAATCACGATACTGTTATCTTATGTTTTGTTTAATTGTGTAAATTTCCTCACAAAACATGTTCAAACACTCCACCATCAACTTCAATGCATTTTGCTGCTCTGATAGACCGCAGATGTGTTGCTGATCTGAGCTCATTAGTACATAGCTTTACTTGAGCACAAGCATGGTAAATACGAGCGAGAAGTTCCTCTCTTGTGTCCACCCTGCGCGTGTACACTTCGCTTATAAGCCAACCCCACACCGTGAGGAAATGTACACAATTAAACAAAACATACGATAACAGTATCGTGATCTACCGTCACTTGCACATTTCCCGTTCCTTGTTGTTTTCATTCGGTTTCTCTGAAACGGTTAAGAAAAGGGCATATGTTTATTAGAAGCATTTTGTTCAGAATCACCAGTACTATCACCCCTCAAAGGACGTACCTTTCCCCCCGACTCATCCTGTATATCCTCTTCAAGTTATTCGTATTTTACCTACTATGGTATTATAGTGAATCTACTACCCAACAGTTTTAGGCAACACACAGAGACAAACTGAAACATTAACTTAACGACTAGAACATAACATAAAACATTAATTTTTTTGGAGGGGAGGGAGAGTGCTAAATTGAACTTGCACAAGGGGCAGACCAACTTAGCCAGGGGCCTGCTTTCGATGCTGTAAGACAGTTAAAGCCGTGTTCTGTCCCAGAAAAGCGTGCGGCAGAATATCTGTTAGAATTCCTCTAAACAGCAAACGGCCTTGCAATATTATTAAAAAATAAAATAAAAAATTCTCTGAACCTGAACATGTTCTTTTCCTGCATGTGTTATTTTTTTGTAAAACAATAAAAAAAAACAAGTATTTAAACCTGAAATTGTATGACAGGAGACATTTTCTTTTACGTTTCGCACCTTTAGATTCGGAAAACAAGAAATAGTGAGAATATGTCGGCCGTAGTACACTCTAAAAATAGTTTGTAAATTTACCAGACGTGCGTATATGAGCACTAAGAAAGTAGGTATGGTAGAATAGTTTCCCATATATCCAAGGTAACACTCCACCTAATTATAAAACAGTCAAATGTATACTAAAGTTACCAGACTTGTATTGTAACATTTGTAAACGTTTGCAAATTTACAAGACGGAAGTATGGAAACTATCCCATACTGCGCCTGGGATAATAACTTCCTAAACATTTGAGGAAGTTTTTTTACAGTGTATACCGCATTTTTTGGCTTCTAACGGAAAATTTTTGCCAGCAAGCGAAATCATTGATTAATACTATGGAGGTCAAGTACGTGTGTATTTCTGACTAACCTGCAAATCTTGCCTCATAACAAATTTCATAAGAAGATGCGTCATTAGTGTGTCTAACGAGGGCAATTAATCATTTCAATTACACGTTTGTGGATTTTTTGTACAGTCACTAAAACGACGGAATATGAAGCCTGTTAAATGTAAACGTTATTTTTATAAGGACATTTGAAACACATAGAAACATCGCATTGGCCTTAAATTGAAAATACGTAAAAGATTTGCGGTCGCAATAACAAAGAAAATGTCATGAGTCTTAAGCGAAATTTCTTTTTAGCCGTTTAATATTACTGTTCAAAACCAACTTAGCTAACATTTAGCCTTAGGGCGCGGTCTACCACAAATTTTTTTCAACATTTTTTTATTTTTCATTTGTACCAGATAATTGTTTTCTTATTTTAGACACAAAATGTGACTAAATTTGGCTCTAATTAAATTTTCTTATCTCTTATAGTTTTCGCGTAATGGCTAGTTAAAGTCATATTTTGCATTTTTCCGTTTTAAGGACTACACTAAAACCATCTGATATACCAAACTCAAAAAAATCACAATGTATAAAGACATTGCAGGCTACAATGTCATGCTCATAAAAATAAAGAATAAAAATTATTTGTATTTAAAAAATATTGAATTTTTTTAAATATTTATTTTTAGTTTCCACATTTTTGAAAGTACAAATAATTTTTGCTATTTATTTTTATGAGCATGACATTGTAGCCTGCAATCTCTGTATCCACTTTGATTTTTTAGTTTGGTCTATCAGTTGGCTTTATTGTAGTCGTTAAAACGGAAACATGCAAAGTATGACTTTAACAACCACTACGCGAAAACTATGAGAGATAAAAAAAATTTCATAAGAGCCAAATTTAGTCACATTTTGTGTCTTAAATAAGAAAAAAAAACTATCAGGCACAAATTAAAAATTTAAAAAAATTGTGACGAAAATTGCGGTATTAAACCCGCAAATCACAGACGTGTTGTGCCACAGTTATTCATGTACTGACTGGCACAGTCAAATGAATAACGACTCTGCATAAAAACACTCTGTCAATAGCCATGAAGTTGAGCTGTAGGTACGCACGTAAGACGCTGAAACAAATTGGGGCAAAAATATTATCGCGAAAAATTCCTGTCCTTACAAGTGATCACGAAACAGAGGAGTCGATTGGCACGTAAGTCACTGGAACAAAATGGCGCAGAAATCTTCTCTCGGCAAACTCGTGACCCTGCCAATTTCTGAGCATGAAGCGGAACTGAAGTTGTAGACGTAGGGCACTAAAACAATTGATGCATTATTATTTTCACAAAATCCTCTGGCTCTACTCATACGCAAGGAGTAAAAGAAAGAATTCCAACTGAGAACTCAATGCAATCCCCGGATGAATTTTCATGAAAGGTTAATGGAATCCTTCGATACTCTTACGAGAAAAAAAAAATTCCCTTCGGTAATTACCAACACCGGACTGCTCAAGCCCCCCACGGTTATCCATCTTGCCCCAGGGCACTTCCCCACCCTTTCCCGTTCCTTTACGAACCCGAGTGTTTTATGGGCAACAAATAGCCCGCGCAACATTTAACCTTTCCTTCGGCCGCACGAGAACTGCCCTCTAGAAGAACTCGGCCGCCGGGCCGAACGCACTTCTTTCTCAGCGCTGACTCGCCGTAATAAGTACCTATCACTTCCAGACATCAAGCAAGGAAATATATAAAGATAGGAAACAGATCTGCTCCTATAAAGTATGCTTCCTGCACTCTGAGAGCAGGAGCGGCTCAAGTGGTGTGCCGAATATTGCAACATCCCATCATGCACCATAATTTAAAACCCTGTAGTACATGCTAATTCAGATTTTACTATTATATAGCAATCTATATTTTTAAGACCCATACTATAGCTGTGTAAGAAATAGCCTAACCAAAGCTAGAATCATCTGATTCCTAAACTGAAGATGTGTCCTTGTTCCCCTAGTGAGGAAATTTTCAACGCCGGTTTTTATCCTCGGCGTTGCCGTGTTTCATGTTTGACGTGTTTTATATGGGAAAGTTCGTGAGGGCAGTGGGTTCCTCTGGCCGACGGGCACTTAAACACATATTTCCGAACTCACGCGAAAACGGCGTAAACGTTCCGTCTCCCAGTGATAGGCGCAGGGTTGTCCAACACGTTTGCGAGGAGCTGTCTCGATGGACTGTGTTTCCAAGCCAGTTGAAGGCATTCTGTGCAGATCGTGAAAACATATTTACAAATTTATTCGTACAGCCTTTCTTTAGAGCGTTTTAAACCATCAGAAAATTAACAATTCTTGTATTGTACGTACAGTTGAAGATGAATATTTAACGAACATACATATCGGAAAAACATAAAACTATTTTTTGTTCGTTTCAATAGTTGATGGCAAAGCCCTTCGCAATTGCAAATTTTTGCTTTCATTTATTTTTGCTTAACATACACAATTTACCATGGTAATAGCTTCAAAATTAATAAATTACTCAAGAAAAAATAGGACTATAGTTTGAAAAATGCAGCGTTCCATTTTCATTGCTGGATTTTTTTTCACATATTTCATATTCTGAGGAATTAAAAAATAAAACTGTGATTATAGACTACATCGTTTACCTTGTAAGAGACCTGGCGTAGAAAATAGACTATAAACGTACAATATATTGTAAAATCAGATTTCCTGGACAAGTTGCGGAGTAATTCTACGTTCGCAGGTCAGTTATCATTAAAGATCGGAAAAATTCGCGTGTTCACTGACCTGCAGGCTAGTCTCCAAAAATATATGTGTGCTTAAGAAAAAAAATAGCTGCCCATTGGCTGTTTGTTAACACGGTGACATGGGCCTTCACTTAGTTACATTTTTATTACTGGCTCAGCGACTTCCGTAAACTGTCATAAGAGTCGAGGGCCAACTACAATATTAAGATTCCACTATACTCGTGAGGTACAAATTATTGGTTTTTAAGCAGTAATATTTATTTTACGGTATAAATAAAAAAATGTGCTTAGGTATAACCAATCTAATGTATAAGTACGTTATAATTTTTGCGCTAAATTGGCTTTACACGTTAAATGCAATGTGTAAACGGTGTGAGGAAAAATCTTGTACTAATTTTTTTCTCTTACTATTTACAAATTGTGTTTTACAAGTAATGCAAATTTAGCGCATTTATGTCAAAGAACATATACAGGAATTGGTTCTACTTGAACACGTTTCTAATTTATGCTGTATAACTAATATTACGACTTGAAACCTAGAACTCGCACATAAAGTGTATAGTGGAATATTAACACTAACTTATAGCAATTGGGTGAATTTTTCAGGTCTCTAGTTATCATAAGGTGTCAAGTTTCTTGTACCTTTCACGCCAACCTCTAAGTTTACGAAAATCTGTAAACCGTGTTGTAAGGTGGTTGCTGAAATCTGCAACCTACCCTTACCTGAAGAGATCCAAGAAGATCGAAACACGAGTACGTCATTCTTATCCTTGGAGTAAGGTCCGTCCAAGGATAAGAATGACGTACTCGTGTTTCGATCTTCTTGGATCTCTTCAGGTAAGGGTAGGTTGCAGATTTCAGCAACCACCTTACAACACGGTTTACAGATTTTCGTAAACTTAGAGGTTGGCGTGAAAGGTACAAGAAACTTGATACCTTCGATTACATACCGCCAAGAAACACAGTTTAACATCTAGTTATCATGTCTATACTGCAGCGAAAGGTAAATTCAGCTTAGGTTAATTCTAGTACAGGTCCGAAAGAAAATGTGTTTTCTTATGGGAGAGTTTGGCACAGGGAAAATTTCTGCCGCTAGTTTCACTGCTATCGCTAAGGGACCAGAAAAATACAACACCGTAGTAAAATCAAAACTTTATGGCTTTGGAAATGACAGAAGTCATTGAACTTAACTTTAAAGTGAAATTAAACCCATTTCGCGTTTTAAATTATCAACTTTGTGTAACTTAAATTCAAGGAAGCTCTGTGATTGGTCAGTTTTCCCCCATTACCGACGACAGCGCTCAAGCGGCAGAAATTTTCCCTGTGCCAAACTTTTAAAATTGATCTTTCCAACATGTAGTAGGATTAACCTTAATTCAGCGTGGTTCACGGGGAGTTACCACCACACGCATGTCACATATACCTTACATCGTTTGGAGAAAAAAATGTCACGTACATAAGGGTCTCTAGTTAACTCAAAACCTGCTATTGCACTGCTACGTTTTGTTTACCGACGAGCCGTATTTGACACGAGATGGTATAAACAATCCACACAATTCCCGGAACGAATGACTTGTGTGGTTTATCTGCAATATTGTAAACAGTACGGTCCGATAACAAATAACTGTACTTACTTCTGCAAGAGTCACTATTTTAAGGGCGCGGTCTACCGCAATTTTCATCATTATTATTTTATTTTGTATTTGTACCAGATATTTTGTTCTTGTTTTAGACACAAAATTTGACAAAATTTGGCTCTTATGATTTTTTTTATCTCTCATAGTTTTCGCGTAATGACTTGTTAAAGTCATACTTTGCATGTTTCCGTTTAAACGACTACACTAAAACCAAGTAATATACCAAACTCAAAAAAATCACAGTGAATAAAGACATTGCAGGCTACAATGACATGCTCATAAAATTAAAGAATAAACATTATTTGTATTTTTAAAAAAAATATTGAACTTTTTAAATTTTTATTTTCAGTTTCTGCAATTTTTTAATATTCAAATAATTTTTATTCTTTAATTTCATGAGCATGTCATTGTAGCCTGCAATGTCTTTATCCACTGTGATTTTTTTGAGTTTGGTATACCAGTTGGTTTTAGTGTAGTAGTTAAAACGGTAACATGCAAAAATATGATTTTAACAAGCCATTACGCGAAAACTATGAGAGATAAAAAAATTTCACAAGAGCAAAATTAAGTCACATTTTGTGTCTTAAATAAAAAAAAATATCTGGTACAAATAAAACATAAAAATATGGTGGTGAAAATTGTGGTAGACCGCGCCCTTAAACGACGTAATTCAAACGTTTCGAATTACTCTGCAAACAGTGGCAATAGGACCAACATGTGTACAGATATGTGCTCCATGTACAATATGGAATATACTATATGTAATTGGCGGCAACTCTACGTGAATCAGCCTGTGTTGCAAGTGGTGCATGTAAGGCACTGAAAAAGATTTTGCATCAAAAAACCATTCGCTCTAATGATAATCATCCATGTGATTGGCGCCCTCTTCATATCACTACTAAACGCTTGTGCACTGTTAAAAATTTCCGTAAATTCACGGAAATATTTACAGAAAAGTACTGTGATTTTATGGAAGTGGCTTCCGTAATATTATGTTTACGGAAATTTGTCCGTATTGCCAGTTTATGGATGTTTGACCGTAACTTTCCATAAATTCATGAAAATATGTTTCTACAATTTTAAAGCGTATTTTACCGTGTTTCTTAAAAAAAAAGTGGTATTAATAATCACTATGAATCCTGGATGTCAAATACAACAGTTGTCTCTTATAAAGTTGATATCTTACCACTGCATGGAACTCATTTATTCATAACTTGCCACTGTGGTTCAATGGAGCCGACCCCCCTTGGCTCAGTTGGTTGAGCGGCCGACTTTGATGCGAGGGGTTCTGGGTTCCATTCCCAGGTCAGGCTGGGTGTTAATTTGTGTTTGTCCATTGGGTCTCAAACCTTGTCACCATACAAATTGTCTCACGTAAATTACTGGGGTCACTCGAAATATGTCAAAACTAAAGGGGGAATGGTTGGTGCAGTGTTGATGCGGAAGATTCCGCATCGCCGCTGCACCAAACATTTTTATAAAAAAAAATGGTTAGAGCTTCTGCCCGGCAATCATAAGATCGTGGGTTCGAATCATCCCAGCAACTTCGAAAAATTGTTCGTGTTACTAAATAGTGCATCAGAATCTCGACAGCACGTAGCTAATAAAAAAATGTAGTATTTCTAGAAAATGGAGTGCTAGTAGATTACAGAAGTGTAAATCTTTTTTTGCTGGAAACGGATTGTCCGTTATTTTACGGAGGGTTCCGTTATCAATAAAAACTGAGTGTCCGTTACATTAAGAAGATTTCTGGATAATTTTTTGCCCGTAATTTCACGGAAATGTTTTCTAACTGTGTGTAAACTCAATCCTCTGTTCGGCCGACGTCGTTCTGCATGACGGCCGCGGACGAAGGTAAACGTCTCCCCTCGTTAAAAGAGGCGGGATTCCAGACGGTGTTTAATTGTCGCCCGTGGACACAGGACACAGCAGTTGGGGAAAACGTCGCCCGCGAAACTTGTCCAGTGGGTTCATTGTTCCCTGGGCAGGTGGGAGGGGGGGTGCAAGGCATCAGATTACCGTGCTTGGAGCGCCACGCCAGGTCGCTTGTGGTAAACAACGATCTATTGTGCGCGCCTTACAGGACGCCGGGGCATAGGAGCTGATTCACGCACACGCGTCCCCTGTAATTATAATTATTCCCCCCTAACCTGGCTGAGGAGGAGGGAGGGGGACAGCGACGTACACACAAAGAGGAGGGGGATAATTATGTTGGTTAACGAGCCCACGGAAGACGGCGGGGAAAAAAATACAAGTCTTGGTCTTATGAGACGTTCGTCTGTCCTTGGCAGGTTTGCCTTCAACGAGTGTGTTGTTCTTTAGGTCAGCGTCTAGCATCTGTAAACTAGGAGTCACGTGTTACTTAACAGTTTCGTCGATTTACAACAAATTAGTTTAACGCTAGGTTCCAGTCGCCATACTGAAATTATTTTCCAATTTTTTTTTTTTTAACTGAGTAGAAAAATGTTAAACCTGAGATTACACAGCATATTCTATTTATTTTTCACTCTGCACAAATGAGGCGATTACGCTGTTGTTGTATAGCAACGCCGCAATCAGTCAGACCAATTGAATGATGTTATGCAGAAGGCATTCATGTCACAAACGTAAGAAGAGACAAAAAAAACAATATCCTAAATTATTATGCTTTAAAACTTCTGTAGATAAGGAACCAAAATCAAATTCAGGTAGAGTATTTAAAAAGTTTGATATATGAATTAACAAAATAACAAAAAAATGTTATAACAATTTTTTTATGTTCTACTTTATCAAATGTTGGATGGTCTCCTTGTGCATAAGAATAATCAATTACGAATATAAAAAAAATCTGTCTGATTACCTTTACTTCGTTTCAATAGTTGGGAAAAAATGGCAAAGCCCTTCGCAATTGTAAATTTTTGCTTTAATTTATTTTTGCTTAACATAAACAATTTACGTTGGTAATAGCTACAAAATAAATAAATTACTCAAGAACAAATATAGTTTGAAAAATGCTGCGCATCATTTTCATTGCTGGATTTTTTTCGCATATTTCTTATTCTGAGGAATTAAAAAATAAAACTGTGATTATAAACTATATCGTTTACCTTGCAAGAGACCTGGCGTAGAAAATAGACTATAAACGTACAAGTTGCGGAGTAATTCTACGTTCGCAGTTCAGTTATCATTAAAGACAGGAAAAATTCGCGTGTTCACTGACCTGCAGGCTAGTCTCCAAAATATATGTGTACTTAAGAAAAAAGTTAACAACTAAATCGCAAGGCATGTGTTCTAGAGCACAGCAAACAGCAATTGAGGAGTAATATCAGATTTAAAGTATTTCATACCAGATTTAAAAAAAAAAACGCAAAGAATTTAATTATTCAATATGACAACTGAAACCGAACCTAAAGGACGTTCACGTGGCAAAAATTCATAAGCTTATATTTGCACGACATAGTGTTCGTTTCATAGACGTTATTTGTGACTACATTATCCCCTTGTAAAAATGTTTTATCTCTCATAGTTTTCCCATAGCGGCGTGTCTAAGTCAGAATTTCCCAGTTACGGGAACATAGTAATAACAAAAACCGAGTGACTTACTAGAACGAAATAATTTATAGCTACTGAAATGAGATATTATGTACCACATGCTAAAATATATATATAAAAAAAAAAACACAACAAAGTATTTTTGTCGCTTTTAAAAATTGAGATAAAAAAGTAAATTGCCATCAGTTTCAGAATTTTTTTCAATAGTAGAAAGGAATTATATTGTGTGTTTTTTAATGTTTTTATGTATGGCCCATATTATCTACTTTCAGTGTAAATTATTTCATTCAAGGTAGTAACTCGGTTTTTGTTATTCCTATGTTCCCGCAACTTTCAAATTTTGACTTTGCCATGGCGCCATGGGAAGACTATGAGAGCAAAAAAAATTACAAGCAGAAAATGTAGTGACAAGTAACGCCTATAAAACAAACACTATGCCGTACAAATATATAATTATGTATTTTTACCAGGTGAACGCTTTTATGTGAAATTCTCAAGGGAAGACAGAAGAGGTACAGCGATCGACCGTAGCGACACTTGACCGTACGCCTTTAAACCACGCCGCAGTATTTGCTGTGGCCAACAGAAAGGAAGCTGGTTCTCCATATTTATATTTTGTTGGCGAATAACGTGAGTCTTTCACTCTAGAAGGAGAGGAAGTAATTCTACCTTGTTCGTTGTAGCATGGTAACATGATAGTTAGATACATATGTTGTTATTGCACGTGCCAAAAGTCAAAGGATTGTACTACAGATGCCATAGGAAGTGTTTTTCTCCTCTGCCTTCACGAGTCTGAGTGACAGTGACCTAAAAATGCAGTTTTTGGGCCGGTTTCACTATTTTCTATCTCTAATAATGTAACGATATGACGAAAGTAAAAAGTGGCGTCTACAGGTAATAGATTTTTTACCTTTTCTGAAGAAAAAAAAACTGTGTTCCCAGAATCAATTATTTACGGACAAATGCGTGTACAAGAAAACATTGATTTTACAAAAAAAAATAGTCTTGGTAGAGACTCCTCTTAACATCTCAAGAACATGGTAAAATATGCGTATAAAATTTTTGATTACATGAATATCAGATAAGAGCCACGGAGGATGAATGGTCGGACAATCCGCCTCCCACCAAGCTGATCCGGGTTCGATTCCCGGCGGGATCGGTCCCCAGATCTTCGCATGTGGGAATCGTGCCGGATGATGGCATTGATCGGTGGGTTATCTCGGGTACCTCCCGTTTCCCCGGCCCCTTCATTCCGGCTGTGCTCCATACTCACCTCATGTCACCCCTCACCAGCACTGAGTACCACGATGTTGAGCGCTGACCAAATCTCTCACTCATTCACGTGAAATATAAGCCTGTCCCATCACGCATACATATACAAGAAAATGAATTAGTATTATGGTCCTGTAAAGTTGCGTTCCTATACCATTCATCCGGCTGCGACGAAACTTGGTGAGTAGCACGTTCGGCCGCGAAGATGCCTGAAAATAAATGCATCCTATATATCTGTGTCTGTACATAGGTACACACACATGTATATATATGTACACACACATATATGTATATTCTTATATATAAATAGGGAGGGGGGCAAATTGGACAGAGGTCCCTCAAAATAGCTGAAAACGACCTTTTCAGGTTGCATTGCTCAAGGGGAAAAATAATAAAAAAAAAACAACAGGATTCATATAATAGAAACGGTGAAGCATTCGTCTAACTTTACATCATGTCATGTTTTACACACATAAAATTATGGTGTTACAACCTAAAGTTTAATAGAAAAAACTATGCAACTAAATTATTGCGCTCCAATTTGCAATTTTTAGCACTCCGTGTATAAAGGCGGTTTTACTCCTAATGAGAGCAACAGTCTCGCCCGTATCGCGTTGCTTTATTTTTTTTGCCTAAAGCGGGTAAAAAGCGTGACTCGGGGACTTTCTACAACGGTCAACTTTCAATCGGTTGGAAATCGGAAGCCTCATGGCCAGGACGGCAGCACGCGGTAAAGCTGAATTACAGTGCTGCCAGGCGAAGTAGGCCCTATATGATAATGGCAACGAGGCACAGCACAGCAATAAAGATCAGAAATTGACTAAACTCTACACAGCTAAAACATGTACTTAAAAAATAATTTGCAAACTAGTATCCAAAAATATTTATGTAAGTTTACAGAAATATTGTAGACACTACAGGAAATGTTTATAGCTAAATATACAAATATGTATGCATATTTACAAACATATTTTTATATTTACAAATAATAACTACGTTTGCAAATAAATTCTTGTACATTTTACAGCAGTTTTCTGAGGTGTCGAAAGTTTTCTTTAGCAACCAGTTTTCTGTAACTGTCACACAATTATTGACCACGTAAAAATATGTGTCAGTGGAAATTTCTAAAAATATTCTAGTAACTTTTTATGTTGTGGATCACCCATTTGTCGAAACTTCTAATAACCAAGTGTCACATGTATTCGTGAATTGTTGTAGTTTTAAGCTACATTACTACAGAATATGTTGTCAAGTTAATCAACCATGGCAGACGCAGGATTCTCACTGCGTGAAAAACAAGTGCAAGTTTGCGATCTTACATAGGGCATATATGAGACTCAAAACGGTGGCCATTACGTATTACTTGAGGATGATTGTAATGATTGTAAAACAGTTCACTTCAAGACATAACGTCAGAGAGGCTAATGCTCAAATAGAATGTTTTAAAGACGTTGCAGTGTGGAAATGCCATTCCCGCACTAGAAAAAAAAGTTTTGTGGCTACCACAAAATATTTTCCCGCTATGGACCTCACCAAATTTTTTTTTGTGGTGACCAAAATTTTTTTTTACTGTTTCCAGTAAAATTTTGCAGTGGTTACAAAACAATTTTGTAACCACTATAAAAACTTTGGTGAGGTCCATATTGACAATACATTATGTAGTGACCACAAAACAGCTTGTTTTTTTTTTTGTGCTGTCCTTCAGAACCACACGATGTAGCATGAAAGATTTATTTGTCTTTCCGCGCTGTGTAGCCTACGTTGAAATTTTTTTTTTTACTTTACAAATAACTCTTAAGAAACTTTTTGTGAAAGTATTTTTGTGTCACTGCAGGTGAAATGTAGTAACTTAACAATGATATTAAAATAAAAATAAATACATATTTTCGTGTTCCAAATTGACCAAAAAAGTGGCCTACTTTAATTAGGCCTATACGTTCAAATACTTATACACATTCTGTGTTGACGTGTTGTAGATTTCCTTCGGATTGTTTGTACTATTACTTGTTACAGATACTATCTTGGCAACTAGTTCTCAGAAGTTCTTTGTTAAAGTACAAAAAATTTTTTTGTACAGTGACTTAAGTTTTAATAGGCCTACTCCCGACTATCCGTGCACTGATTAACCGGTTTTTGGATTATCCGTGCGACTGAACACTGTAAAAACCAAAATTTTTGTAAAAAGAAAAAAACCTTTTTGGAACATAAGTGTGTCAACAACTGCGAGTAAGAGTGGATTAACGAAATTTCAACATAATATTTTCTAGTTTATACCGTGCACCCCAGACACACTTTTATTTATTTTGGTGAAAAGGTTGTGAAATACGTTATTTGTAGGTAAGACCATTCCTCATTTAGGTATTGGAGTTAGTTATTTATAAATTCAATTTTTTTGTTAAATTTTTAAACTAACATATGTGCTATTTTCGGGTTATCCGTGTTTCCCGGTTATCCCTGCGTGGCGCAGCACCAATTAACACGGATAATCGGGAGTTTACTTTACTCATTTCATCTACAGTGCTGTATAGGGCTACTTGTAGATAAAACTTTACGCCTAAGAGTATTAGTTGACAACTTTAATTCACACTTTCTGGCTCTGTAACGTATATTTTTGGGTGCAAAAGGAGTAGACCATATTTGTGTAACAGTCGCTGTGTTATCGTTGGAGCAGTTTGCCGATGGCCAAGAAAACATGCAAGGCAGACTAGACACTTCCACAAAATATGTAGCCTAGGATTTAAAAATCTTCTGTTTACCTAAACGCTCTGCTAATTGTATTATAAATGCCCACAATAATTGGTACACCTACTTTTTGACTGGAAGCGTCACATTTTTAATAGGCTACATAGTAGGCCTACTTCAAAATAAAGTAAAATAGGGAGATATTAAATTAATGTACTTAGCCTAAAAATATAGCTTCATTCTACAGGAAGGTTAAAATATCATTTCAACATTATAACAACCAAACAATTTTTACTTTCACGCTGGATAACATATTTAAGCTGAATAAAGCTTTCGAGAGTTGTAATTTATTGATTTACGCTGCCCGTATTGTATGTCAGAGTACACAGTAAAGTAAATGTCAAGACATTTTTAAATTAATAGTTAAAACCGTAATAAAATGAGCAATATCATTGCAAATTAATTTTTTATTAGCTTTGCGTATTTTTAATAGTAGTTTTCGGTGGTTCCACTCGTAACGTGCTTGTGCTAAGTTATTTTTAGCTCGTCGGAACACACCCAGTAGAAACGTGGACCGAGCTGGTAGCTTCTCGTGCGAAGCTACCATAACGCCATGCTGAAGACTGCCGTAGACCTTCGACCGTCGTGTCTTTCTCTTTTGTGCTCCGTTCCCCCTCCCACCTTTTTTTTTTACCTGGTTCTCTTTCTGTCTCCCACCCCAACCCGGTCCGCCTTCCTCCGAGCCTTCCATCTTTGAAGTCTGCGGGTGAAGTTTTTTGTTTTTATTTCTGTGCGGTGGGTTGCGTGTTTCCCAGCCGCTGTGTGCGTCTGGAAGGCGTGGTCAACGTAGGCCAGCATGGAGATATATCCTGGGTCCGCCTCTCTCCGGCGGCTTCCTCCCGGCAGCTGCTGCCATCTAGCGGCCAACCACGCAACTAGAGTTCCTTCGCGCCTTTCACGCGCTCCGCAGCTGTGCTTTGTTTACATTAGAGGAACCAATAGGCGCTTGTGACAATTCACGAAGGTAGGGTAGCTCAGCCAAATTTTCAGGTTTCCAGGTAAGCTTACCCGTGTTCGAAATTGCAGCTGATGGCCTCTCGGTCAATTATTAAAACCAATATAATTTTACATAAACATAATACGTGTTCATAATGCACAGTGGACGTAGCACTTAGAATAAATATTTATCACGTGGAAAATACGTAGTTTTTTTTATTCCCGGCTTTTTGAAACCTTGAATAGCATTGCAGAGGTTATCAAATCCTGGTAATAGACTAAACCTGTTTCGTGACTCAGATAATCTTCTCTACTCCAGCGAGTGAATTTTCATAAGCACCTTATATACGTAGACCGAGTACTTGCCTTCAACTAGGGACAGAACAACTCATATTCCCAAGGGATTTTTGGTGGGGGGGGGGGACCACTAAATCATTATTTTTTCTAAATTTCATCTTTGAGTAGGCACCATGGCCACCATATAGGATAATACAGTTTTGCTTTCATAAAATGATTTAAAATTACATAATATATTACTGAAATAAAGAACATGTAGCTAGTATTATTGTATGTGGTTAGATAGATTGTTTAAGGTTCGCCACTTCTTCAAGAATTCAGAGTGAGGGGGGTGGGGGCAATGCACCCTTTATACCCTTGCCACCCCTATTGTTGCGCCCCTGAGTAAGACATGACCTGGAAAGAATACTCTAGAGTGTCTAGCTATATGATATTTGAAAGAGTTGTTCAACGGAAGTGTATAGCTTGATGTAGTTTTTTTTCCACATATTTCATCTTTATTAAAGACAA
Organism: Medauroidea extradentata; assembly: GCA_003012365.1. Classification (NCBI taxonomy): domain Eukaryota; kingdom Metazoa; phylum Arthropoda; class Insecta; order Phasmatodea; family Phasmatidae; genus Medauroidea; species Medauroidea extradentata. The sequence continues at coordinate 144,378 of PNEQ01052275.1, read as the reverse complement.
CCAAAGAGAATATGACAGCATAAAAGCAGACTATGCTTTAATTATCAGCATACATACACAACACCATACACCATTTTTGTTGTGTCATAGAAACCTCGGCGCTGATTGGCGAACATATTTTATTATTCGTGTCGCGGCATTCGCTTCGCATCTAACGCGCTATTGAGATTCCAGCATTACTTTATTTTGCATCGCGTTGACGCGCTGGGCAGCACTTGACTCAGCAACTAGAATAGAGAGGATCTCATGAAGTCAATCTACAGTAATTAAAGCCTTGCATACTAAAACAACATACAGAGTGTACAGAAAGGTTGTTTACAACTTCACACATCAATAAGAGGAAATTTAAGTGACTTACAAAATTACACAAGGGCTTATTCAATAGACCAACTCTGAAAGTTTTGCTCACATATGCTTGATGTTTTGGCCACTTCCACTTGCACACCTCTAGTTGCACCCACGATATCTAGTCAGTATTTCACCTCCACCCATATATGAGGAAGCATGTTATTATCAACACTGGCTACTCTGGTAACCCGAATCAAACAGAGTGGGCGATTCATGCAAACCAAACGAAACTTTCACTGTTTATGATATAAATGAATCCTAACACATATTGTTATGCCAACTAAGTTTCCTTTCATTAATATGTGAAGTTGTAAACAACCTCTCTGTACATCCTGTATACTGACCATAATAATTATATCGGACATATGTAACGAAAAAAATATATAGATTTCTGTGAAATACGAGGAATCTACTCGTTATTGTCTAAGGCACATCAATGCAGAAAAAAAAAATACACGATCACTATACCAACTGTCATCTAACATGATGCATGGTTAAAGCCACTGAGTTTTGGCGATAATAAATTTGTAACAACTTAGTTCAACGACTTGCGTCCACAACCGCAGATCTACTTCATGGCTATTGGCAGATAGTATTTGTGCAGAGGCGTGGCTCATTTGGCTGTACCTATCTGACCAAGGTTAATGTGACGCCATACGATTTGTGATTTTCAGGTAGAACCAAATATTGTACAAGGACAATATAGGAAACTCAAAAGGGAAACACGAGACGTTTTATTTTGTTTCAGCACACGCCGACAGGAGCGCTGTCCCTTCTGCAGTAGCACATTGCTCCATGGGTAGTTCACGTTTTATATATAACTTATATATATACACATGTATAAATTGAAATGTAATCATGAGTTTAGGATATAAACATACTATGTTTAATATTATTTTCATAAGTTAATGTTTAAAAAATTAATAAACCCTTTCCCATACCATTAGCCTAAGAGAAATTTAGTTTGTAAATTTATAAACACCATAGAAAATAGAGACATAAGAATGTGAATTTTGCTAGTGTTTCCAGCGCACGCCGTCGGTAACACGTCTCGCGCTTTACAATGCTAAAGAGCTGGAATTTCCCATATTCTCCTTTACGATATTTGATAGAACCGCAAGACACTGAGAGTTAAAAACATCCAACCACTGACCACAAGCAGAGCTGCACATGTTTACGTGAGGCACTGAAACAAAGCGGTGCGGAATTTTTTTTTTACCAGAAAAAAAATCACTGTCTCTAGCTTCCAAGCCAATCGAGCGTAAAAACTGCACGTGATCAGGAGAAGAAGTTTAGTTTGTGTGTGACTCTCTTGTTAGCGGGAAACATTTTATAATTTGTACCCGGCGCCTCCACCAATTTTTATAAAACAAGTACTTAAACTGTTTTACACACGATTAGAAGGGGTTGGGATGGCTGTAGTCAAAAGTAAGCACTTTGTACTGAAACTAATTAAGTGGATAATGTTTCAGGTAAGGACTACGGTTTAATGAAATGCGTTTATATAAATACTGTGGCTTTGCTGTGCGTAGTTTACATTACAGATTACTACATGGTTGTAATTCATAATTTGGCTACACGGAAATAATATTTTATGGTAGTTACAATATAATTTGACAGGGAAGACTTCCTACAAACATTTTCTTTCAGTGTAGGAGGAGGCCGGCCGTTTAGTTAATTACGTACATGTTATGCTCTACGATGGGTGTGTTTGGACACTTTATACCTCACCGGAGGCTGACGATGGAAGTTTCGGCTATCGACGGACGGTGGCACGTCGTGGGTCTCGACCCAGGATCATCCTGGCGAGCTGGTGACGACTGGAAGGCTTCAAGAAGACAGACCCCGATTACCCCATGGTGGAGATAATCGTTGAGGCCTTTGTCTTGTGTAACCATTGACCTAACTGCACTGTCGTCGCTGTTAGCATGTCATCCAAGTGAGGCTCTTGAATACAACGTGCAGACAAAAACATTGTTTCGCGATACCAATAGTTAATATCAGTTCACGTATAAACGCAATGATGGGAAAACTTCTAGCATGGTAATTCAGACTTTGAGACTTTGGTACGTAGTGACAACGTAGCTGTTAATTAGTAAGGAAGGTTCGCCTAAAATCCGCTACATGTGTTATATACAAACACACGGAATAATAAAGCACTATTAGGATGTTTGAAATGTAATAACATCGGCGCAAGGAACGCAACTCACATGTATAGCTACATGATAACTAAAAATCATGTTTTAAGTAGGTCTCTAAGGTTGGCAGTAATGTAAAATCACTTTCACTTGAGCGAAAATCGAATAAAATTAGGATATCGATCAATTTTAAAATTGATTTGCTACTCTGTACTTGTAAGTGTCTACGCTCACAAGCCAGAGATAATACTTACAGCGTTATTGCGTGCAATCTCTGCACGCTATTTGCAAACTAGAAAACTGTTAATTATTAAGAGGACTACTGTATGTACCTAGTGCATGGGTGGTGTTTCAACGTGACAAGCCTATTATTTTTTACGCGAAACTGCTGAACTTACCATTGTACTGTCCTTTTGTAAGTTTAAAATTGCCGCATACTTATTAGAAACGTGAATTTAGAGCCTCTCAGAATTGCAAAAAAAAAAAAAAAAAAAAAAAAAAAAAATTATCTAAGCTTCTGCAAGTCCGAAAATGCCACGCGGATTTTTTAAAAGCAAAACTCGAAGCAAGTGTTGCTCATAACTTCATACTATATTCAAATAAAATTTTATGTTCGCCGCATAAAGTCACATAGGCAAAATACTTCTACGAAAAAAAAAAAATACACGAGTATATAGCACGCTGCGAATAGAGGTGATACGCTTCTCGTCAAGCGTGGGACTCTGGCCTTTATCGTTCCGCTGTTACAACGTGCCAAACGCGGAAATTTAAAATTTGTACGTACGCCTCTTAAAGGCTAATATGAGACAGAGGACACGTCCCGTGTAGGCTACTTCTCTGGACATAGATAAGTGTATTCAAGATTAGTCAGGAGACTTTGGCCACTGTCTCACTGAACACAGGAACTACTTCACTTAAACATGTTCAGTTTTATGGCGCGGTTGCACGTAAAACGAACGAGTTCAGATAGCAGTCTCTTCTCGTTCAAAGTAAACTGGTTTCATATGTAGTTTCTAACGACATATCTTTGATGCTTCTCCCCTATTGGCTGCTTGGAGTAACGATCTGTGTAACAAATATGGCTGCTTGTTGGGCCGATATTTTGCATTCGTACTAACTTTTAAGTGAAAAAATGATTATATACACTTTACACCCAGCAGTAGCATTGCAGTTAGATGCGATATTATAGTTAAAAACGCCAGGTGACCGCGCCTTGCACATAGAGACGATGTAGCATGTGATGAGCCAGTGAGAGTTGGCCTTACATCGCTGTGGTCCAGTAACACGCAAATTAGATCTGTAACCGTATATAATTATTGCATGTGTCAAAAGCCAAAGGATCGACCTACAGACGCCAGGAGGTATTTTTCTCCTTTGCCTTCAGCAGACTGAGCAACAATGTCCTAAAATGTAATTTTTGTCAATTTTCACAATTTTATTTCTCTATAAATTTAAAGGTATTTCACGATGTTACACGTACGTCTTGATGGTTCTTTTAGCCCATTTGTGACTTTCTGTAGATTTATTTGATAAAACACTGGCATGTAATTAATAACCACAGTGCGAGTAACATGGATTTTACCGCTATTAAAAGTAGACGTCTGTAGCCACAATAGAATACTTTTATTGCCAACCACGCCTGTTGATTGTGAAATAGTCTGTAAGCTACTCAGGGATGATAAACATCATTACAGAAATATGATTTAATAATAATCATACAAGGGAAAATACCTCTATTATTTCCCTCAAATTAGCTAATTAAGAATACGGTTTTTTTAAATTGTAATACGTTCTGTCTAAACGGTAGCAACAAGAAAACCCACATTACACAAAGTGTTTTCCAACAAATGCAACCGCAGGTTATCAAACAGTAAAATATCAGGCCAACTTAGGGTTAAGTAATTTAAGTGTCATCCCGTTAAGTGTTTTTGTTTAATCTATATTAGAGTTTGCTCTTCGTGTTGGGATGCTCTGACGTTCTTTCTCCGTTTTAAGTGGAAATTACAATGTTTACCTTTCCCATTCCAGTTTTTAAGTTTTCACACCGCAGCACTAGTGGTTTATGTATAACAGTAAATGTTTGCTTCCAGTGTATCCCTAAGCAGAATTATATCACCATAAAAATTAAATGTTGAAGTTATTTGAAATACACGTTCAAAATTTATATGCTATTAAGCAAATACGTAGAACGTAATCAGCTATCTAATGCAGAACCTAAAACTCTGGAGTCGTTTATGGTAACGCCATCCACTTTCATTGAAAATTATTTATGTGCTACGATTGCATTGCATTTTGAAAGTCTATAGTACCAATTCGACCTTTTAGTTAGAATACTTCTCTTAAACCGACAAGAAAAGCATTATTCTTTCACCACTACCAGGTTGTCAATTTTTGAGAAATGACGCATACATAAATTTTTTACTTACTTTGGAAGAAAATTGTACGTACATTACTATTTCACATTTTGAAAATTGGATTCTCTCAGTGTTGACTTTATTTCTGTCACATTCTTTACGTAGCGATGAGCGTTTGTTCACGACACACACTGCTGTTCAAATATTTTTTCGGCGACGAATTTAAAAATTGTGCTTCTACACCGTAATAGAATTCACAACCCATTAATTCACCACAATAACACAATGCTATTTAGAAATTTAACGAAAATGTTTTCTTTATTTGTACTTTTAATTCTTTCAGTGTATATTATTTCTAATAAAACAAATGTATCGAGAAGGAACCATAGTCTTCATGAGTTTAGGCCAAACAGGGCGTTAATTGAAACCTATGTAGTTTATCTGATAATGGGCATCGTCCAAGGAAAATATTTATTAGGTGATCAATAGAACACACGATTAATCAAAAAACAGCTGCTGTTAACAAGTAGAATATAGTAATAATAAATTATATACATATAACGTATCTCCATTCTTACATTTAGCTATAAAGTCTCAGTCTCAGTTCAACTTAAAATTATTTCCCATAAGTAAAGTTTTCATTTAAGCATTTAGGTAGGTCTATTATTAATTGAGCCACGTACGTATGTTTTACGTTCCTATAAAACCACACTTCGCAGTAACATTCGTAAATAAACCACCACAACGAATTCGTAAACCATCGTAAATGACTACAAAAGCAATGTTTTTTTTTATCCAGAGATGCAGACATACATTTGTTTTCAATATTCGCGGCGATTAAGTGCGCCACACGTATATCAGGAACTTAGCCTGCACAAGCTTCTTCTGCATATTATTGGATGGTTACTAGGGGCACTGAAATTGTTCACCACGTAATTTTATGTACGATTCTCGGGAGTTTTTTTTTTTAACCCATTGGGCAAAGGAGAATTTTTCTTCCGTTTTCTTCGCATGATGAGCGCGGTTCGTGGTAGGTGTATTTTCCTCTAAAACGATTCCAAATTGGTATAATTTTACAATATAAAAGTATTTTAAGCTGCAACAGCAAAATTTTTGCATTAACTTAAACAAATAAAATTGCCTAACAAATGCTAAAAATGTATAGCTGCAAAACGATGTTATACGTCAAAACTACAAATGCTTTGATTTTAATTGTTTTTAAAGAATGTTTCTCCCTGTGAGATTGAGTTTGCATAACCTTCACATCGCGTAACAAATATTCTGTCATCGTACTGTATTATAAATTTTATGTACTATTTACACACTAAAGCAATATTTTTTTGTAATCAAATTATAAAAATGAGCCCTTTCTCTCTCAGTCAATATTTCAAAATAATGTTTTGCAAGTAATTAAACTTTGCCCGTAAATATTTTGGGCCAATCTAGAAAATTTTCGAGAATACTCTACTAACATAGAATGTGAATCTGCAGTACATTAAAACCTTTGCCGCTCAAGTAAATCTGCAGTTTAAAGCGATGGCAGTACTTTTGGCTTTATTTTTGAAACAACTCACCAGGGTATTCAAACGCTTTAATCACTAAGCAATGCTGTTGGTTGTAACAATGACCTTGACATACATAGTAAACAGTTTATTAAAACTGGACTGAAGACGAGCTCAGGCCTGTTAAATATAATGGCCTCTCTCTTAAAAAGGCGGAGCGGCAAACCAGCTGATAAAACCGGAGTTAAATTACAGTGTTCGTTTTGTTCCCACTAATAAATTAAGATGTGCGGATTACTATAATAAACATGATTGGGTGTCACGCGAAAGGGGTAATTATATCATAATTAGGGCACTTTCTGCGCCGGGCTACGATCTAACTGTCCTAACAAACCACAGAGCGGGGATCGTGAAGTGTCGGGTAAGTAGTAGTTAAACGAAGGTTTCCCTCGGAGACTTGAACGAGCGAGTAGAAGAGAAATCGTCACGGAGCACTCGTGACTGAAAAGTTATGGAAGGATAACATTATGGTCATTATTTCAACCGAAATGAAAAACGTGAGAACAAAAGCATTCGCGATATTCACACCCACAAAAGGTTGTACCTTCAAAGGGTTAGTTATTTGTTTTCGGCTCTTTCTTTTATTTTATTTTCACTGCGTTTTTTATACGGCCGTCATGAAAAAAAGAACTTCACAATAACTTATAATTAGTATAACTTCTAAATCGAGCTAATTACATATATTATTATCAGTAATTAATTTTGGTGTTGGGGGTTTCTCACGAAACAATCCCGTGAATTACTTTGAAAATGCGACCACTGGTATCCCGTTTACATTGTTTCCCACGACTAAGTTAACTAACTGTAAAAAAGTAGTGTAGGCCCTTACCACTTGAATGGAGTTCAGGGGGTCAAGAAGTTTTTTTGCGCACTTACCCTAGCTAAAAAAGTCATTGCAACAACATGAAAACTTTGCGTAATTTAATCGATAGGCAATGTTATAATAACGTTATATACATACACACTGCGTATTTTTTTTTAGGCCGGAAATGATTTATAAGAGTTTATTGCCATTTATAGCTAAAACTTGTAATAATCTACAGTATTAGCCAATCAGTTAAAAGAAGATATTTTAAAAATTATATAATTTAGTTTAAAAATGACAACTGAGACATATATTTGTAACAGTATTTATGGCCTATTTACATACATTTTTCTGTGTCGTAAGTCTACACGCAGTCAATAAGAAAATGCATTCACAATGACTGACTATATTATTCGTTTGTTTTTCTGTGTACTCTACGCAGATAACTTTTTTGGTATCAATTTGCTCTCGTTTTGTAAAGTTAGCTGAAAATTTTGAAACATTTTCACGGTTCAGATTTGCATGAAACACTGTTACTGAAAAATGTTCTATAAATACTAACTTAATCAGAAAATGAACTTATTCGTACACGATAATAAGTACGAGCTTGGCTTCTTGATACTTGTTTACTTCCTAGAATATTAGATACTAAGAAAAACTAAGTTATAGCCTTTTAATAATTACTAACTTTTTCTAGTGTACATTTGAATAATAATACCTGTTGGTGCTACTTTTAAAGTCCACTCTATACTGCGGTCGTAATTCAAAATGTATAATATATTATTCTTAACTTCTAAATAAATATAATTTTTTTTCAAAATAAGTTAAATTTTGATGTCAGTCATCGTAGAAATATGCGAATCAAACAAAAATTATCTCCTAATTTACTAACGAAGTAGTATTTAAGGTATTTGCGGGAATCTTGGTGATATTTACAAGCAAGCCTACAAAAAAACTGAGACCTCCATTCACTAATGAACAGATAGGATGTTTTACTGCGAAAAAAATTTTAATTTAATTTTTAGATATTGTTTAATGTCATAAGCAATAGTAAATGTCATCAAACGCCTTCAATAAAATCGGCGAAGTATATATAAATATGTACAATTTTTTTTTTAGTTTATGATGAATGGCTTTAAATACACAATGGTGTTTTGAACATTATTTAGCTATAAACAAAGCTAAGACTATCACATACCAGAATATTAACAGGCCTACTATCACGAAGATACTTTATAATTAACGTATTTTTATTTTTCTCTGTAAACAAGTATTCTACCTAACTGTCATATCTGTTTAAGTTATAATTTTTTAATAAGACATAAATAGGTCCTCTTGTCATCGTATATGTCACAAGTGTCTTGTGTTTGTTTTACGACAGTACATTTGCTTTTATTAAATAGTTTATCATGTTACGTTTTCATTGTCTGTAATCAACGTAACGTGTATTGTTATAATATTAAAGCTAAACCTGTTAATGTTTTTAAAGTTATAAGTTAACGACTTCCAGAGCTAACCGTTGTACTAATTTCCCAGAGTACGACTGTATAAAGATAATTTAAGACTTTGGTTTTAGTAATGTTTCGCTTAGTTTCTGCCTATACATTCCTACAGCTGAACTTTGTTAGTAACAGAAAACACACTTAATTTATTTTGTGTGTAAAACTTTGTTATGCGTAATTTATAAATGGTTATTTACTTACACAACAATTATTGTATCAGGGCCATCCACGGTTCAAGACATTAGGGAATTCACGTGGCAAAAATTCGTTAATTTTATCTTCGCACGGCATAGTGACTGCTTTATAGACATTACTTGTGACTACATTTTCCACTTGTAAAAATACTTTTTAACTCTCATAGTTTTCCCATAGTGACATGACAAAGTCAAAACTTGCAAGTTTCGGGAAAATGGTAATAATAAAAACCAAGTGTCTTACTCGAATGAAATAGTTTAAACTTAAATTAGATATTATGGGCAACATGCTAAAATTTTTAAAAACACACAATTAAATTTCTATGTACTGTTTAAAAAAAAGTCTGAGCATGATGACAATTTACTTCATTTATGGCAATTTTTTGAAAAATTAAAAATGGATTGTTGTGTTTTGTTTTAAATATTTTAGTATACTGCCCATAATGTTTAATTTCAGTGTAAATTATATCATTCGAGTAAGACGCTAGGTTTTTGTAACTTGCGAATTCTGACTTTGGCATGCTGCTATGGAAAAACTGTGAGAGCTAAAAAAATTTTACAAGTGGAAGATGTAGTAACAAGTAACGTCTATAAGACGAATACTATGTCATGCAAATATAAAATTATGCATTTTTGCAACGTGAACTCCCTTAAAGAAACAGTTAACGTTAATAAAAACGGGGTTTAAATTTTGGGTTTGGCTTTCTGTACGCCTTTTGTAAGCATGTATCTTCCTAAAATTCACTTCCTGTCCATCTAAAATTAGCTGCAAAATATGGTAAGCATTCAAGTAACTTACATATGTAGAGACGTTTATGTGAAAATGAATGTGTTTTATTAAATTAAAAAATATTGTGTGAACAACCCTGAACACTCTGAATAGCTAAATTCTTGAAGTAGGTAAAAACAGCGGCAGTTACCCCCTCTTCACTTCAATATTTATTATAGCATTCTGCGCGTTTAGCTTATGGTTTCTCAGTCGGTAAATGTGCGGAACAATATAAAATTATATTTGGTGGGGGGGGGGGTAAAGAAAATTATGGTTTGAATGTGAACCGCTGCATAGTATCTTTGTAGCAGAAATATTTTTTGTTTAAAATATGTAAAGAAGATAACATAAAAACTGAGTTCTCATTAAACCAGTACCGCAGTAATCTAAAGTTACCTGACTTTTTCTAAAGTTAAGCACAACATTTAAAGAACTATTTTGTGTGATGCAAATAAATTAATATTGTTTCCAAAGAAACGTTTAAGAACAATTTCAATAACTCCTAAAATGATTTTCAAGCTTTTCTTTGCAGATAAACAAGATTTCTTTACCGCAAGAAAGAAATTTGCTTCTTTGCTACTAAGAATTTATTTTAACAATTAGTAGTATTTTGAATTCTAGCTAAATCAAGCTCCGAACTGCCTGCCAGCGTTTAGTTTTGCCCGAGCTATAATCTTTGGTGATCGGGAAAACATGGTCATATAACTGAGTAAACCTAGCTATTGCAAGTTATTTTTCGTAAATGCTTTAGGTTCAGCAAACCATTTCCATAATGTTTTCAATCCTGCTAAAATTTAACTAATGATATTTAACCAGCAACGCGTAATTTTCTTATTGCATAGCCTTGAATAGAAGCGAGTAATTTTAATTTTCCGGAATAACAGTTATATTTATTCCAACGTATCTTCTGTATACACGCAGGCTTCGAGGTCATATAGAGTGATGGAGGAATAGAGGGACATACAGCATCTCTGAAGTTGTTTTACGACAGGTTGAGACTTATACAATATGACCATTAAAATAAGGCATGAAAGAATTTAGAGGAAATTTATTACGATTCATTGTACGTTCACACAATTGGAAAATTTTTGAGGCTTTAACTTACACAGTAGGCTATCTAAATTCGCAAGAAACTCACCTGCTTACAAAGCTATAACGCAGAATGCCAAATTATAAATTTTATAAGTAATATATTAGTTAACTAAGTGCAGAAATAATCTAATAAATTAAAATAACTTAACTGCACATTATCACAATTCACCGACAATTCTTTAAAGCATCGCATATATTCGCTTTTCTTTTTCATGTGTACGTTTCCGCAATATTTAAAACTTACAGTGTAATGGAACTAGAGGACATGTATCCGTGCGTTGAAGGCGTGAAAATCGGACGTTGTGAGTAACGACCATGATGAACGAGAAACCAAGTGAAACAGATGCATACATTTTGACTCACGATTAAATCTCAGTGTTACACGCCACTTGTATCGTAATGACAATACAAATTACAAGGAGAAATAGATTATTTTATTTTATTGTTATTCCTAAGAGGAAAAAAAATTAATCAACCATATATATATATATATATATATATATATATAAGCTGTGCGCCCGCGGCTTTGCTCGCGTGTGTTACTTACAGCAGATAATATTTGCTTTAATTGCTTTAATTACCTATTTGTACACCAGATAGGCAGCTCAGTCATCAAGTGTTAGAATGATAAAGCTGCTAGTTGAGCTAACTCTGCAGAAGGATATGTAGCTATAGCTGACCACACGAAAAATTGCCTTAAATTTGTCCCTGCCACAAACAGCGACTTAGCCTGGGCCTTATTTATAGTCACAGCAATGCTGACGTCGAGGTGTATTTACAAGACTCCTAAATGTAGGAGGGTAATCGAATGGAATACGTAGTAGTTTAAGTGTTATGAAGAACGATTTCCCCCGAGCACAACCATTGGTGATGGTGCCCTCAATAACACACTTGTTTTTCAAAACCTTTACTTGAAGTTCACTGAAAGTATTTTAGTGGCGTCAACAAAATGTTTTTGTGGTGACCACAAAATAAATTTTGCATGGTAAATACCCACAAAATATTTTGTAAGTGCCACAAAGTATTTTTTTCCGTTTGCCATTAGGCAGTTTTAGTGGAATGATGTTTTGCAGAATTAAAACTTATTTGGTGCCCTAACCATGAGGTTAGTGAGATGATATATGTGGGCTGATGCTGTCAAGGAAGTTCAGTAGATAGTGGATTGCATAATTCATTTTCACCACTTTTGAATGACTTCATCTAATTGCACTGATTTAATCTGTCTTGCAATTTTCGTGTGTCAAAATTCCACATCTACAAAGCTTTAATGGAATTTGAGGCAAGAACTTTTGGAACAATAGACCGGAGCTAGAAACAACTGCGCCACATACCGTCTAAGTTATCAAAGAAAACAAATTAAAAAAAATACTATTTAGGCTCGTAGTGGTAGTACAACAATACGTTTCGATAGAACTGCAGGATGAAAATTCTATATAATTTGTTTCTCGCTGGTCGTGCTTGTTTTTAGATCGTCTGCCTTGAAAGTGTACAAACTAAGTTTTTTCTTAATAATTAAGTTAATTTATAAAACAAAAAAAATTGCATAATTTTTTTCAAATACTTACGTAAGCATTATTCTGATGCCGGACATCGGCTCAATGTCTCTACTGGTTAGATAAGTATCATCGGTTGATACAAAACATATGTTATGCCTGTTCGCCCCTTTAGGTGTAGAATGTCGAAAAATCTTAATTTCACACCCTAAATATTTGTTCAGGTATTCAAGTGAAGTGAAAATCACGAAGATAGCTCGTTCAGTCGAAGCAAAATCGATTATTTATTAAAAAAAACACATCACCTCTGTACAGTACTGGAAGTTAAATCTTGAAAAATCTTACAACCATTTTGCGGCCACTTACCAAATCATCACCTGAAGCAAAAATAAATTGAATATCTTGATGGGTTCGATTTTCTATCGAAGATATATCTAAAACACATTCCGGGTTTTTTTCACCACCTAAGAGACTGAATTTCGAAAATCCCTTAAATCACATTTTAGACTACTTTACTGGTGTCTCTTGAACGTAAAAAAAAACACGACAATAGCCCGTTGGGTTCAAGATATATCAACGATTAATTAAAAACAAATTTCATCACTTTTCACACCTTTTCACCTCTTTAGGTAAGAAATTTCGAAAATTGCTGAAATTACTTTTCAGGTATTTGAATAAGCATCAATCATAAACAAAAATCACGTCGCTATATAAAAATCTATGGGATGTATATATGATGACAGCAGGAAGAAAAGGGAGAATGTCATGAAAAGTAAAATGTACAGGAGAGCATATTTTAAAATTAAAAACGCTTTCACATATAAGTATTGTTTCAAATGACAAATACAACATTTCAATTCAGAAGGTTGATATGTTATGTATATATTAGTGCACTGACACATTTGCAAATTTAATGTAATATTGAAAAAATTAAAATGCTACATAGGTGCATAATATTGTACAACAAAATGAATTATGTCAAGAAATTAATATTACACACTACAGAAATAATTTTCATATAACATTATTAGTACATACGAATCTATGACATACACTTTAGATTGACTATTAAATGTCTCATTAAATTTTTGATAGTCACAAAAGTCAATAGTCAGGAATCCTAAGAACTTATAAGCTGCAGTCAACTAGGTTTTATTGTTGCGAGCTTTCTTGGTAAACTTTCTGGTGCAATGAGGTAACTCCTTGTATGTCACTTTTGCTTCAGAACCTACAAATCTTGATAGCTTTTGCAGGTCTAGATATTTCTCTTGAGAAATTGGAAGTAACCCTAAAATGGAATTTAAGGTGCATTAGTCAACTTAAAATGGCTTTGATGAAACGTTTCAATATGCCTACCAGTCGGCATATAGCCTATCGATAAACTATAAGATTGGAGTGAATAGTAAAAGTTTGTAAATATCTACCTGTTATGCAAAAAAACTAATGGTTAGATAATTGCTAATGTCATAGGCGTGACAATTTAATCTTGTGTATTTTTGTCAACAGTGTGTACAAACATTAGCTACACAATGTTACTTTGCAGTAATGGATTTTACTGCTGTTTGACAGAATACATAAACTTTAGCACCTTACCTTTGTATAGAAATTCTGGCAGAAAGATGTCTCCACTTTTGAAATCGATAGCCGGGGTCGTACCACGTGGTCGAATCACCGAGGTTTCCCAACGACCGTTATACATACGCCTGTGTTCTACCATTCGTGGATGGCATGCTGAGAAGACAATTTCCCGAGTTGGTCGTGAAGGGAAAGGACACTGCTTCACATATTTCGGTTCAAGACAACCTGGCCAAATTCGTAGTAGTACTTCGTCGACGTCAACTATTTTAAATGGTGACGGCTTATGTCGAGCATTCTGTATTTCATCAATCCAGTCCTGTGGTACCTCCTCCCTCTTCTTCTGGTTGACGAGAGCCATATTTCGGTCGCACTCTAGGAGTGTCCTATACTGGGTAAAGTTATCTTAATTGTGTCCAACCTCCGGGTATCAACATAATGTAGATATCTGGACATTGTATAGTTCTTGTTTTGTCCGCAACAAGAATCACAAAATATTTCAAGGTTCCTTACCTCATCTTGTAGGATGATAAAAATGAAGTGGTGCAACATAGAAAGTACTTCTGCAGCTTAATGACAATACAGTTTTATTTATTTGCTTTGTGTTCCAAATGTATTATATAAATAAAAAGAACGATATAAACAATTAGTTTAGCTTTGATAGTTAATAATGATGATATTAGTGTTCTTTTGTATAATTAACCTTAATATAAGTTCGCATTTAAAAGATTTTTGTAATACAATATGGTGCTTCCAATAAAATCTGGCTTTGACACTTTCCCAAACAAAAGCTTATGTTATGCCTCCACCATGTCCAGCGTTTCAACGATGTTGTTTGACATTATTCTCTCTCTTGCTGTACGATGAGGACATTCTCCCTTTTGTTCCTGTACAGTGAATCTTCAGAGTAGTATTTTACCATGAATATTGTCCTTTTCTTTCTGTTTGAGTAGTGCAGCATAGTCTACGCAGTTTTAGCTTCCTGTTTGAGCATTAAACACATTTTTTTTACAAAATTGTGACATTCTCCGTTTTTTTCCTGTTGTCTTCATATATATAGATAGGTAGCTGTGTGTGTGCATCGAAAACACATTTTACCCTTTTTAAAACCTTTTTGGGGCCGAATTTGAAAAATTTATTTCAATTGATTTTTTTGATATTTACATAAGCATCAATCTAAAGCAAAGAGCACTCCGATATCTCGATAGGTTCGATATATAGAGAGGAATAATCGAAAACACATTTCACGTATTTTCACCCCCTTAATTATAAAATTTCCAAACGTCTTTAGTCCTATGTTGGTCATTTGTATACGTAACCAGTTGAAGTAAAAATCACGACGATAGTCAATTGTCTTTCAGTGATACAGACGATTTATAAAATACACATTTTGGCTCTTTTTACTGGTTGGGGGTCGAATTAAAAAAAAATCCTAAAACTACTATAGGGTGTTTACGTAAGCCACATTTTGAAATGAATACCAACTCTCTACCACGAATGATTCGATAGGTATCGATAGTCAATCGGTATCACATTTAAGGTCTTTTCACCACCTTAAATGCTGAATTTCGAAAAATCCTTAAAATGGTTAATATGCATTTTTATGTCTGACCTATTAAAGTAAAAATCACGACGATAGGCCGTCGGGATCGAGCTCTATCTACATTCCTTCGGAAATACATTTCAGCCCTTTTCAACTCCTTAGAGGTAGAATTTAGAAAAATCCTTTCTTGGTGCTCGCCTACGACCTGAGGGGAACCCACACAAGAAATTTCACTATTCTAGTTTCAGTGATTTGGGCTGCAGTTTGACGTCAGTCAGTCAGTGTTCATATTTATATGATAGTTAACCTAAAATTCTCTTGCAACGATTCTACGTGACAAATTAATAAAATATTCCGTTATTATTTATGTCAAGCAGTTTACCAAGAATATATCCTATGCTTTGTAGAAGAGAATATTTTGATAATACAATCTGAGTAAATGTTTTGGCTCAAAAACTGAAAATACAACAAAATTGCCTAACGCTGGACCAGCAATGTTGTACAGCACAGTCTGCTGCCGGCTGAGGGACAGGTGATGGACAACCCTGCTCCACGGGCTCCGATATATCGAATGGCGGGTGGAAAGGTATGGGTTGAGGAGTGTGAGGGGTAGGATATCGTGGTCGGGTTAATTACAAAGTCCGCTCGGACGGGACCCGAAGTGCAAGTGGGCAAGGGGGCGGGGGGGGGGGTGGTAGTGGAGAACCCCTTCTCCCAGCCATCAATCTGGCCCAGCTGTCAGTCCTAGATCGCGGGGGTTCCCTTAACGAACAACCCCCCCCCCTCCCCCTGGACGAGGTGGTCCCCTGACGTAGCGACGATCTCGCTCGCTTGATTTATGCTGCCCCGGGGCTGATTATGAAAATGAGAAGAGGGACTGGCCTGCGTGCGTGCGGATCTGCCGTCGGAGACTATCCTAGACGGTTGTCTGGACCTCGGAGAAGATGCCCGGTCGATGGGCGGTTATATTATGTCACTAGGTTACCTTTGGTAAGGTTAATTCTACTACAGGGTATTAGTTTGGCTAAACGCCGCCAGACATGCTGCAGTCGGCAACGGGGCAAACTGTGGTTTTGTCATTTCCGGCTTTACAGTAGAACTATCGTGAATGTTGAAGTGAATTACTTTTTGCCAATAAAATTAAAAAGCTGTGACTACTTCGTTTCTCAGCAAAAAAAATAATAAATCAATTTGTTTTCCTCTTTATTTAACGTAGTATGTAATTTAAGACCTAACTCTTTAGTTTTGCAGTGGTTTCGAAAAAAAAAAAAACTTTTTAACGCAAATAATACAAATTTCAAAAATTCATTCTTAAAATTTTAACAGTCATATATCATTATTTGTATCTGGATTTTTCTATTGCAATACACCAAACGGATTTTTAGATTTGTGCCCCTGAAACATCATATATTTTGTTGCGATATTAACTTTATACACCTAAACGAGAGCAGATATCAAAAATCTGTCTGACAGTTTTGTTTAAAATAATATTCTCCATGTTGGCTGATTTTTTCAAGGCAGTAAATACTATTGTTTTAGCTAATTATATAGTTAGCAAAATTCTGGTTAACTGACTTTTTAGTCGAAACCATATGATTTCTTGCGTTGAAATAAAACATTTGATATCACGGCAAAACCCAGATAGATTTTTTTTATATCTGCTCTCGTTTAAAATCAAAACTATAATTGTGGAGTAGAAATTCTAAATGATCTAAGCGCCAAAATAAACTTAATTGAGTTAGTAACATCAAAATGAACTACGTACTAGTAGGCGAAACTTTGCACGTTCCACATGTGTGCATACTCTTGCAGCATTATTTTTCCTTTTTACTCAAAAACATATTTTTGGCACTTAGGCCATTTAGAATTACCACTCTACAATTTCTGCGAAAACAGTAGAAACAAAAGAAGAGAAAACAAGGTTTGCACATGT
Source organism: Medauroidea extradentata (assembly GCA_003012365.1). Taxonomy (NCBI): domain Eukaryota; kingdom Metazoa; phylum Arthropoda; class Insecta; order Phasmatodea; family Phasmatidae; genus Medauroidea; species Medauroidea extradentata. The sequence goes on along the minus strand of PNEQ01052275.1, from coordinate 127,070 downwards.
GAAGTATTCTTTGAGTGGGTGAGAGAATTTGGTCAGCGCTTAACATCGAGGTCTTTAGCGCTGGTGAGGGGTGATATTATGTGAGTATGGAGCAGCGCCGGAATGAAAGGGCGGGGGAAACCGGAGATCCCCGAGAAAACCCGCCGACCAACGGCATCGTCCGGCACGACTCCCACATGCCCGCCGGGGATCGAATCCGGATCGCCTTGGTGGGAGGCGAGAGGTCTGATCTATCTGCCACCGCGGCCCCCAAGTGTTCTTTGAATACTATTCCTTAGCAGACATCACTCGCACACGTTGGAAGAGTTTTCGAGTGAATGTTTATGGGTCGAAGCTCTGCATATCGCTTAGAGTCCTGGGCAAGCGGTGTGAAACGAAGCATTACAGATTACATTACAAGGTACTCTGGCGGGTCGGCCTACCGCTGTTAGCTAGCTGCGATCCGCTATCAGCTGCACGGCTTACCTATGTAGTTGTTTAAAAAACTATTGTTTATACTTTCAATATACTTACGGAGTTATTTCATCAAGTACTAGTGTGAAAAAAAAATGTAAACAAGGAGTAAAATCATTTTAAATAATATAATTGGATTAACTTTGGAAATTTACAACTTTATATTTCTAAATGCAAATTACTACGTTGTTCTGCATTTTAAAATTGATTTTGAGGTCACCATTACACAATAAAGAACTTTCACGGGAATTTATTAAGGAGGTAATGTATGGGCTTTGCGTCTTCTCGACAGTGAGCTCATTAAATACGGTGACACTCAACTTGGTACAAAGACAGGAGCTGGGAGAGGAATCTGCCATGGCCTTAGGGAACCATCCAAGCGTTATCCTGGAGCGATTTCGGGAAACCATGGAAAACAGGAGTCAAATGATGGCCAAAGCCTGGGATCGAACCCGGGTCCTCCCGAATGCCAGTCCACCGTGATACCGTTGCGCCACCTCAGTCGGTAGTTTATTAAGGGTGTTCAAGTGCGATAAAATCATAATTTTATATTTTAATTAAATATTGTTAGTTTTGTAGACGATACTTGTGAGTGCATCTTACTCTTACGAAACAATTTTATCTCAAATAGTTATCTCATAACGGGGTGTCAAAGTCAAAATTTGCTTGTTCTGCTGCCATGAAAATAGTGAAAACCAACTGACCTACTTAAACAAAATATTTCACTGTGAACTTACATCCTATGAGCTATGCAATAAAACATTAAAAAAACCCACAACATAATATTTTCAATTTAAAAAATCGCAAAAATACAGAAAAATAGTTGGAAATTCAACATTTTTTAGCAGTACAAAAACAGTTCTCCGGATTTCGTCAAATATTTCATTACATTGCCGATAGTATGTTATTTCACTGTTAATTATTTCACGTACGTAAGTCAATTGATTTTCACAATTTGCATGGCAACAGAACATGCAAATTTTGACTTTGACGCACCGTTATGAGAAAACTATGAGAGCTAAAATTATTTCGTAAGAGGAAACTGCACTCACAAGTATCGTCTACAAAACTAACAACATTTCATATAAATTTAAAATTATGATTTTATCGCACTTGAACACCCTTAATGAATTTATGTCTTATATATTAAATTTTTCTAATAAAATGCAAAGTAAAAGAAACCAAATTTTAACACTCAGATAAAGCAAACGAACTGTCTGATATCTGGTAAATTACTTCATAAAGTTTCCATGACTTCAATAAACACTTGAACCTGTGCATACCATTGTAATCAATAATTTTTTTTTTGAATTTGCATTACGCACACATGTTTTAAAATTATTTTCTAGTTGGGTTCATAATTTTATCACATTTCACTTAGTTCGACGTCACAAACGCAAGAGAAACACTTTAAATTCAAAAGAAAGAAAAAACACTTGAAAAGCAGCGTGTGTTACGACTGCCCTGAAATGTACCGAAATATTCGTAATTTTATAATTGTACCAAACATTGTCCAACTCTTGCACATTATTTTAGTAGGCTAGTAACTTCACACAAACAAAATATTTTTCGGTTACATAGTTTTCGTACAAGAGCATGCAAATTATTGATTTTACAATTTTCCCTACTTACCCAATGTAAAGACTATCCAAATGATTCGTATGAAATAATTTTGATTGAAACTAATTGTATTAAGCTAAAAGAATTGACACCTTTGTTATTTCATGTGAAAACTATAAAAAAAAATAAAGTTTTTAAATGTATGCAAAATTTAGGTACATACAATAATTTTTTTAACACATACCATTTTTACGTGAAATTTATACATGTCATTCTGTAGTTTAAAACATTAACTTTTAAAAAAATAATAGTATCGTTTGATAAGTGTCTACTTCGGATGTGCAGCTAAACACTTTGACCTCGACTTGTACGAAAATTATGGAGCCGAAAAATATTTAATTTGTGGGTAATTACTATCAACGTAATGTGTAAGAGTTGGATAGTGTTTGGTACAATTATAAAATTACGAATGAGTATTGTGTATCGGTTTTAAATTTCCTCGTTTGACGCTTAGGAACGAAAGGGGGGCGACAAAATTCAAGCGTACCATGCTCATATTGGGAAGACACGATACTAGGAACATGTGCTGAGACAAAAGTAATGTTGAAGTACCATACTTGTGTTAAAATAGGGACAACAAACCAGTTTGTTTGTCGGTACCATCTGGACAGTTCCTTCAACAATCTGTTATGTAGAAGATAAATCTTGTGAGTAAAAGCAGAACGGCCCTTTGTTTCTTCTACAAAACAGATTGTTGAAGGAACAGTTCATACACAGTAAAAAAATTTTTGTACTTTTACGAAAAGGTTTTTTGGAAACCTGTTTCCAAAATAGTTTTTTGTAACACTACAAAAATGTTTTGTAATATTTACAAAAAACTTGTACTTTTACAAATTTCTTTGTATATTTACAAACATTTCTGTAAATCTATAAACAAATTTTGTATATTTACTGCTAATATTTGGTTCACTTTACAACAATTGTTTGTAGAGTTACAATTTTTTTTTGGAAACAAGTTTCCAAAAATAATTTTTGTAAAATTACGAAATGTTTTGTAAAATTTGTCTGGTCTTCAGTGTTTATTTTGTTTCAAATCGAAAAATTTACTCATTAACATTAATTTTACTAGTTCCTAAAGGTGTTCACAATATTTATAACCGCTTTAAAAGGTTTCGGACATCTCACATGTATTATCTGACTGATAATGTTCTGATGTTGGTTTACAAGATTTTCCTTGTAAATGTACAATTTTTTTTACTGTGTATAGTACCGACAGACAAACTGTTTTATTATCCGTATGGTGTGGTACCAACAACGTAACTCTTTTTTCAGTGTGCATTAAACTTTACCACATACCTTCCGCAAATAAAACTGTAGGGTCGCCACTTCAAATTCCATGGAAAATTGCGTAGTACGAAAGTACTGGATGCAAGTGAGGCGCATAGCGAACAGAAGTGAAGCGGTTCCCACACAACATGTTAGCTTACTGCAAGCCTTGCATTTGACTTGCAGTCATAAACTTGTTTCGGGAGGCGTCCTGCAAACTTTGCATTTGACTTAAGCTTGTATGCTTGTAAGCTTTCTGCAAGTGTATTTAAGAAAAATGCTCGCAGTTAAATTTCTTGCAAGCTTGTGTTAACCTTGATGGCTTACTAGTTAACCTTAAATGAAGTTTAGTGTGTAAGCTTGCAATAATTTAAAAAAGTGTCAACTAGGCAACTTGCAGCAGGCTTGCAGCAAGCTTTCAGGCTTGTGACACACTTGTTGCAAAGTTGCTGGTTTGCCTAGATTAGCTTGCAGCAAGCTTGTAGTAAGCTTTTTGTGTTGTCTGGGATATAAGCTAACGCTAGCTCTTGTTTCACTTGATTTTGGCTTGTCATAACAAGCTTGTTCACGAGACTTGCTGCAAGCCTGCTTGCCAGCTTACATTTCACTTGATTTTGGCTTGCCATAGCAAGCTAACTCATGAGACTCAAGCTTGCAGCAAGTTTACATTTCACGTTAATTTATCTTGCCACAGCAAGCTTGCTCAGAAGTCTTGCTGCAAGCCTGAACCAAGATTGCAACAAAGTTGTATTTGACTTTAATTACACTTAAATAGCAATTTTGGCCATATGATAAGCTGCAAGCATCATCCTGTCCCCTATAATAAGCTGATATTGCATTGAAATTTTACTTAGAAATCTTAATTCATGAAATATTTTCTAAGTGCCCATCAATAATGATCGAACTTGATTTAAACTTAACATTGTAAATGAACAAGCACTTTAAAAAGTAACATGGTTTCATATGCTAGCTAAAACAACTATTACGGTATTACGAATAACTGCAAGTAAACTGATAAAAAGCTTTTTTTCAAACTGTCGTATCTAGGAAAATTCCAAGAGGATTCGAAAATCACAATAATGGAAATAAGAGCTGGTATTTCAACCATAAGTATCGCAGATAAAATAATACGGTCACCGCTTAAAGTCCCATAGGAAAATGAATAATAGTAAAGCTCTGCGCGCCAGTTGCTGGGTTTGCGTGTAGAGGCGATAATGCATTACATACGCCGACCGACGTCACCCTTAAAGCTCCATCGGTTTCGTGCCTCACATACACCATCGCAGCCTACCTGGATAAGAACCTTAAGGCGGCCGCCTACCCCACGCTTGAAATGGGTTGCAGTGTGTTCGTAAACAGGTTTTTTCTACGAAAGTATTCCACGAGTGCCAATTGTGCCAACGTACGAAAAGATAACACACTTCAAACAAGGTCGGAACCTCATTGTTAAGACGCCACGCTCATTAAAAACACTGTTTCTAAGCCCTCCAACATGGCTAAAAACGGCCTGTTGAGACTTCCGTACTTCAAAATGTATTAACTGGATGTATGTGAAACTCAAGTTGCGACCTGCACTGAACTTAGTTGCAGACTTTCCACCAATAAAATTATATGGTCACCGCTTAATGTCCCATAGTAAAAACCGTTCGGCGGGAAGCTTGCACGCTAGTTCGGCGCTTGGTTCGTTGAGGCGACGCGGCATTTGACGCGCGCTTCAAGGTCGACCTTACTGCTCCGTCACTTTTGAGCCTCTCACGCGCGGGTAGGCGGCGCCCGTAAGTGGGCGCCAAGTAGCCCGCGCCTGGGCCGTTGCGCGCGCCGTCGTGCGGCGAATCACGTAACTACCAGCGCTGCTCGCGCAAAGCGTAACGAAGCAGTGTCACGTCATTAATATTGATGTCCGTGGTGGCGAAACCTTCTCTTCGCCTGTTGAATATTTATCAATCAAGGTATGTGCGCCCGAGACGGAGTCAATATGCATATACAATACGATACGGAGGTCCCGTCGTGGCGACCGGGCCAAATATTCATCGAGCTTGTAGCGACAGGATTGTCAGGCCTGGAGACGAACAGCGTGACAAGTGCCACAAGAACTGTTTGGGATTTAAGTTATTATAGGTCGTTCGTGATAAAGTGAGCAATTTCATCTTTGTAGGAAACACTAGCCGTTACTGCATGACATTAACAATAGTTACCTTCCATCATGTATGATTGACGTTGGATTGTCGAATGTATTTCCGTGTATTGTAATAGGCCATTTTTTCCATTTGATAGTTATTGAATATCATGTAGGTACAATATAAATACAGTAAGTTAGGTTAGAATGGACGTAGAGAGTCAGTTGAAACTGTATTGTAATCAGAATTGTTTGTTGAATCTTAATCAATTATAATAATTTGTTTAATGTCATACATATTTAACTTAGTTTTGCCTACTGGCGAGTGGTGCAAGGTTAGTAGAGGAGTTTTGAATTGCGTCACGGCCAGTCAATCCTCAACGACTTTTTTTTTTATTTTTGTATTTTTAACAGATATTATTTTCTTATTTCAGACAATAATTGTGACTAAATCTTCCTCTTAGGGAATGTTTGTATAACTCAAAAGTTTTTGCGTAATGAGTCGTAAACGTCAAAATTGCACTCTACGGTTTTATGTACGCTACTAAAACCAACTGACATACCAAACAGAAACAATTCACAGTGTATAACATCACTGTAGGCTATGATTTGACATACATAGAAACAAAATTAATAAATTTTCGTATTTAAAAAAATTATTAAAATTTTTAAATTTGAACTTTGAAATTGAACATTTTTTATTAAATACAAAATTTTGTTATGTTTTGTTTTTATATATGTAAAATCATAGCCTACAACATTGTTATACACTGTGAATTTTTTCGGTTTGGTATGCCTGTTGGTTTTAGTGGCGTACATAAAACCGTAAAGTACAAATTTTGACGTTTATGACTTATTTCGCAAGAATTTTGAGAGATACAAAAATTCCCTAAAAAGAAGATTTAGTCATAATTTACGTTTAAAATAAGAAAAAAGTATCTGGCACAAATATAAAATTTAAAAAAATGTCGTTGAAAAGTGAGGTGACCCGCGCCTTTAACGCAGCAGGGAAGAGAAAGCTGTAAACATGAGATGATAGCTAGATCTAGACCTTTTGCTGGCAAGGGAGAAATAGCTTAGAAGCTGTGAAGTAGGTCAGCACAGGGGCGTACCATCGCGTACCCCCTGCGGTGAAATTTAATGTTAACTTTATTGTTAGGTATCATAAAGGGTCAAATTTCGTAAAGAAGTTAGAGTGAGTGAGTGAGAGATTTTGGTCAGCGCTTAACAGCGAGGTCTTTAGCGCTGGCGAGGGGTGACATGAGGTGAGTATGGAGCAGCACAGGAATGAAAGGGCGGAGGAAACGGGAGATCCCCGAGAAAACCTGCCGACCCACGACATATCGTCCGTCATGATTCCCACATGCGAAAATCCGGAGGCCGGCCTAGCCGGGAAACGAACACATATCGCCTCGGTGGGAGGTGAATGGTCTGGCCACCGCGGCCCCTAAAGAAGTTTGAATGTATGTTAATGTTCACATGTACTAATTTGGAAAAGAAGTATTAAATATTTGCGGGGGAATGACCGGGTTGGGTATTGTCAGTCACCCACAGAGAGTTATGATTGGTTGGAGGTTTAAGGGGGGTGTTTTTGAGAGAAAACATCGCGAGAACGTCGGTTAAAAAAAATTTCCGGTAACTTACGGAAAAGTACTGGCTATTAATTATCCGGATTTCTTCGTAAAAATACGGCCACTTAAATTTCACGTATCTCGACTTCTTCGTAAAAATACGGCTACTTAATTTTCCACAGCAACGTACTTACTGTCCGTTAATATACGATGGAAATCAAAATATTTGTACGCACTCTTAAATTTCATAAATAACGTATTTATTCAATGAAATGCCACTGGAAAACATACCACTGACGTAGCGTGCATCCTCGCGATCGTTATTGTGCTATAGACTGAAAGTTTTACATAGGCGGCCAAGCTACATTAGCAGTGAACTCAATAATTAAAATTATTAAGTACGGTAATTGCTTTCTGCTGTATCCATTAATATTTATTCATGACGGTGCCAGCACAGTCCCATCAACATATTAGGACGATTTTATATAAAATAACTACGAACGCATGTTCCGTTATAACATATTTACAGAAAATTTCCGTACTTTTTACTTAACGTATAGCGCGTCCGTTGAAAAACGTACAATTTCCGTAAAATTTTCCGTAAATCAAAGGAAATTTTTAACAGTGTAGAGCTGGAGGTGACTCTTGCTGTGTCCATCATCACGAGGTGCGGACGGACCACGGGGTCGCCCGGGCATTCGCGGGAGTTCGCGTATTTAATTAAGAATTTCTCTCTCCGTGGTCGTCGCCAAGGTGTTGACGTACCTCGGGTTGCCGCGATCGCAGGCGTGGTCGCCCGCGAATTCCAAGCAAATTTATATTTTGAGACTCTTTCGTTCTCGATGCCAAGGATGGACGCTCGTGATCGCCTTTCCATGATGACACCGCAGTGCGCACTTTACATGAGAGAAGAAGCCAAACACTAGGTTTCAGAACTATAAAGTATCTAGAATATCTCGTGGGACAGACAATCCCAAGGTCGGAGCTTCTGAAGTAATTAAATAATGAAATTTCGGTGTTGTTATTCAGTAGCTCAGTAGGACCTCATAAAAACTATAAGACTTAGTCATAATTAATATATATCCAAGTAACCCGAATTCGACGGATAGACGGTTATACAATACTGAAGTAAAATCAACCGGAATCGGTATATTTATATTTTACATAATTAATCAACTTCATTTTTTTTTACAAATTATATACGTTCCTATCAAGTGCACAATTTATCTTACACGCGCAACAACAAGCGACGTGTTCAGAGGAGAGGTTAGTCATTACGCGCGGAAAGATACAAATTGACTGAAAATAGAAATTTTGCAGAAATTTTATTAAAAGCTCACTTTATCCAGAACGGACTATGAATACATCCCCCAAGGAGCTCAACGAAATATTATTAAAAAGGAATTTAAATTTTTTAATTGCACCTGAAAAATATTTGTTAGAACGTACGCCATATTCTGGTGTCGACTATTTTGTCTTGTAAGCAAGTATCGTATGTTAAACCATGTGCTTTTGCACAATAATTTTGTAAATTACGTATTTAAATGTATAATGGTCTGTAGTTGTACTCCGTAATGTCTTATTATAATCTGTTACTAGGTCACAACAGTATTTTCTGTATAAATTGAATTCTTGAATAAATGAAAATGTAATGAAATGAGGAAACAATGGAGAAATTATTTGATCTGATAAAAAGAGACGCAGAAGAAAGTTATAGACCCTCTCAAAGGCTTCAAGCTACGATACAAGCAGAATGTGACCGAGACACCTTATTGGCCAGCACACTCGTCTTCTACCTCGGCGATGTGGGTTTGATTTCCGGCAGGGTTGTTTTAGGTTTTTTTTGTATGCGGTAAAACGTGACCGACGTTGCTATTGGCCGGCTGGTTTTTTGGAACAGTTCCATGCATTTTTATTTATAGAGGCATAGATTAAAGCAAATGTCCTTTCAAACGTAACGGGAAAAATGATAAGGTAGAGTGTTAGATAATTTTCTTTATTTTTCAGTTTTCGAGCCATAACATTTATTCAAGTAATATTATCAAAATTTTCTCTTTGACAAGCCATAGGATACGTTCTTTATAAACTACTTGACATAAATAACAATGGAATCTTTCATTAATTTGTCATGCAGAATCATTATAAAGGAATAATATGTTATCTTTTAAACAATGATAACAAGTACAATATAAGATGAACGCATGTAACACTATTATGATCTCGAAAATTCATTACAAGTACTTTCTATGCCTCAACATTGCCACATTTACCAAAAATATTTTAAAAAAGAAAATATTGCATGAAATCGATAAATTAAATTTAGCATATAGCTCTACCCCTTAAGCGGTTTTGCATTAAAAGAATATGTGTGACACGCTGCAACACCGTTTATGCGTTTGGTAGATGTGCTTCTTAAGGGTGTTCAAGTACGATGAAGTCACAATTTTATATTTATATGAAATAGTGTTAGTTTTATAGACGATATTTGTGAGTGCAGTTTCCTCTTATGAAACAGTTTTATTCGGCGTAGTTTTCTCATAACGGTGCGTCAGAGTCAGCATTTGCATGTTCTGCTGTCATGCAAATAGTGAAAATCAGTTGACTTACGTACGTGAAATAATTCACAGTGAAATAACGAACTATGGGTTATGTAATAAAACATTTGAAAAAAAAATCAGTCGAACTGTCTTCGTATTTTTAAAAAAAAATTGCTGAATTTTCAACTTTTTTCTGTATTTTTGCGATTTTTTTTTAAATTCAAAATATTACGTAGTGGCTTTTTTTTTTTTATGTTTTGTTGTATAGCTCCTGGGATGTAAGTTCACAGTAAATTATTTCGTTTGAGTAGGTCAGTCGGTTTTGTCTATTTGCATGGCAGCGCAATAAGCCAATTTTGACTTTGGTATCCCGTTAAGAGAAAACTGTAAGAGCTAAAATTGTTTCCTAAGAGTAAAATGTACTCACATGTTTAGTATAAAAATTAACATAAACATTTTTGATTTTATCGCACTTGAACACTCTTAAGGATCCCGCCTGCATTTTTCCGAAGACGAGCGAGAATAAGTAGTGCCCACGATATTTTGCGGAAATAATTCTGCAACAGTTTGTTTCAATGTCTTATGCGCTCTGTGGTCAGTGACTGGCTGTTTGTAACTCTCAGCGTCTAGGGTTCTACCCGCAAATCACAGACGTGTGGTGTCGCAGTAACCTTGTTCCTGTTGGCACAGTCAAATGAGCCACGTCTGTACCAATAACCATGAAGCAAAGCTGCAGACGTCTACGTAAGGCACTGAAGCAAATCGTTACAAAATTCTTTCCGCTAAAAATTACCGGCTCTAATGATAGGGTTATACATTATTGAATTATATGTTTGTTCAAGGCCGTTTTTTAAACACCCTTAAAACTATGAACATATAACTATTGTCGTTATCATAAGACACTCAAATATATCACACCATAAAATTTTCACTTATTTTTATTCCTGCAGTAATATTCTCCTCTTCTCAAAGCAGGAAATCATTTTTTTTTTGCAAAAGCGATATCATTGAGAATGACTGAATAATGGTGAATAAACCTTAAGGGCGCGGGTAACTGCAAATTTCATCACCATTATTTTATTTGTTATTTGTACCAGATATTTTTTCTTATTTTAGACACAAAATGTGATTAAATTTGGCTCTTATGAAATTTTTTATCTCCCATAGTTTTCGCGTAATGACTTGTTAAAGTCATATTTTGTATGTTTCCGTTTTAAGGACTACACTAAAACCAACTTATATACCAAACTAAAAAAATCACAGTTGATAAATACATTGCAGGCTACAGTGTCATGCTCATAAAAATAAATAATAAAAATTATTTGTATTAAAAAAACTGTTGAAACCGAAAATAATAATTTAAATAATTCAATATTTTTTAAAATACAAATAATGTTTATTCTTTATTTTTATGAGCATGACATTGTAGCCTGCCATATCTTTAATCACTGTGAATTTTTTTTAGTTTGGTATAACAGTTGGTTTTAGTGCAGTCCTTAAAACGGGAGCATGCAAAATATGACTTTAACAAGCCATTACGCGAAAACTATGAGAGATAAAAAAAATTTCATAAAAACCAAATTTAGTCACATTTTGTGTCTAAAATAAGAAAAAAATATTTGGTACAAATAAAAAATTTAAAAATGGTATTGAAAATTGTGGTAGACCGCGCCCTTAAAATGTAAATCTCTGTCCTTGCTATCCTTGAACTTAGGTAGACAGCGCACTTCAGGGCTGACCGAAAATCTCTTCACTTGCTCACAGAACTAAGTTGGCACGGCGATGTCGTTGATATATGCGTACTTGGTCGGTTATTGGTTGCAGGATTCTCTAGACAAAAAGACTTTGAATTTCGTTGGCAACTGCGTGCTGTTGACGATTCCCTATTAGTCAGGCCTCTTTTTGACGAGTTCTTTTGCAGGTGCTGATTGGATAATTACTTTCCTCTATGATTGCCGGTACCGTATTGTATGTAGCAGGCATACACACACATAAACGGCTCACGTGTGATTATTTTGCTTCTACTTTGTTAGTTATTCTACGTTCCGCTGAGCACGGGTCTCTAATTCTAGGTTACATCCACACACATGCCGAGCTCTTTTCATTTGAATTTAAGCAAATACTGAACACGTTTGTTAAAAACGTTCGCAACTGTACCAGCTTTATGTTGTATTCGGATATATTACTGCCTGAGTACATTTACAAGATATTTCATATAAATTTGCAATTATTATTTGTAGCCATACGTTTTATGGTAAATTAATTTTTATAAACATGTTTTTGTAGAATTTTACAGAACCGCAGCAATAACACTCTCATCGTGGCCATCTCAAGGTGTAGACGGGCCCCGGAGTCGACGCGACTATTCGCGGGAGTCAGCGTATTTATTTAAGATTTACTTTTTTCGCGGTCGTCACCACGGTGTTGAAGTTCACATGGTTGCTGCAAACACAGGCGTTGTCTGCAGCGAATTTCGAGCAATTTTTAATTATATTTTAGACTCTGTCAATCTTATTCACCAAGGGTGGACGCTGGGAGTTCGCCATTTCTTGAAGACGTGGCCGTGTGCTCTTTATTTGAGAGATTCATCCACGCGCCAGGTTTCATAACCATAGAGCACCTATCTCGCGGGCAGGCAAAAAAGTTCGGAGCTTCTGAAGTATCCAAAGAAATAAGTTCCGGTGTTAATATTCTGAATTTTTTTTATTCGTTGAAAATAGGAGAGTATTGATATAGGACTGAAGATTTAAGGGGGAAAAATTCTGAAATATTTTTGATAGTGAAAAATTCTTTTTTTTTTTTTTTTTTTTTTTTTCACGGTTTTCAAGGAATTTAAAAATTCCCTGAAAGATCTCATACCAATGCGGGCCTCACCGAAGCGAACACAAAAGTTACCGTTAGCAAAATAACTAAGAGTTGTGTATTTGGCTTTTGAGAGCACGCCGAAAAATGGGGATAATGAATCACTTTAAATGTTGTCGTACGCCACAAGAACATTTATTTTCACTTTATCTTGACTACATTTAAATCAAACTCTTTAAAATACAAAAATATTAACGTGCTGATATGAAGTCTTAATGTTAACTACACTGTTAAAAAAATTTTCCGTAAAGTCACGGAAAAATACTGGCAATTAATTATCCGGATTTCTTCGTAAAAATACGGCTACTTAATTTTTCACGGAAACAAAAATACTTTTACGGACTCTTAAATTTCATAAATAACGCATTTATTCAACAAAATGTCATTGGAAAATGTACCACTGACGTAGCTTGCATCCTCGCGCACGTTAATGTGCTATAGACTGAAAGTTTTACATAGGCGGCCAAGCTTCATTAGCAGTGAACTCAATAATTAAAATCATTAGGTACGGTGATTGCTTTCTGCTGTGTCCATTATTATTTATTCATGACGGTGTCAGCACATTCCCATTTTAAACTACGGACACATGTTCTGTTATAACATATTAACGGACAATTACCGTACTTTTTACTTAACGTATAGCGCGTCCGTTTAAAAACGTACAATTTCCGTAAAATTTTCCATAAATTAACGGAAATTTTTAACGGTGTATCATTATTACATTCATTCGCAATCAATAAAAATATGAAAACTGACAACTTTCACATGAGCGATACTGGGGCATAACTACTTAACTCCTGAGTCCACAAAAGATTTATCATCAAAATATATATTAGACATTCGTGCCAAACTAACGAAATATATTTTTGAGCCTATCATGATGAACGTTTGCTTTATGCTAGCATGAGAGGCAACTTACATGCTTAATTAAAATGAAAACCACGTGTATTATTTTGGGAACACGCTATATTTCAAATACCTGTACTACAGTGTTACAATCGCAGTTGGGGCACTACTAGTTTGACAACCTGTACCGCTCTGGACCAGTAATAATAAAATATCACATTTCAGTTCTAACATAGTGTTCCAACGTTTCAACACATTGCCCATTAGTAACGGATGTATGTTCCAGTACATATTTATGTCACATTCATGAAATATAGTCTTCTAGTCTGTGGGGTTGCAGATATTTCCGGTCCTTACGAACAACAGTAGCCTACTCAAAACCACATTTTCTCGTTTTTCCAACTGAGAACTCATTTCTAAGTAAGCACTTGTCGGGAAAAAAATATATTTAGCTAGGAGGTTTAGCTTCACGAAATAAATCGCTAATTTAAACAACCTGCATTTTACAGCAAGACATTACAAATTGATTCTTTAACGTCATCTTCTCGTGGTTCTTGGCGTTATGAAGGCTATTAAGTTGATTGCTCGCGTACTAACTCGCTAATCGACCCACTTAGCCTAACCGGTCTTGCAGTAACAACTGGAGTTCACTGGCCTACATGATAGAAACCCTTAATATACTGTTAGAAACTTAGATCTGCTTGTGTTACCCTTGCCTAAGAAAACTGGAGGAGAAAGAATTGCAAGACAATATTTCGCATGCAGCTTATAGCCGGCAGAGCCTTAAAAAAAGTGAGTTAGTGAAGAGATTTTGATCAGCACTTCTTAAGCGCTGGTTAAGGGTCAAAATGGGATTAGAGCGAAGTTGCACTGAAATGAAGAGTCTTGGGAAATGGGAGATCCCCGAGAAAACCCACCGGTCTACGGCGTCGTCCGGCACGATTAAAAACTCAAAATAACTTTTCGTAACATTATTTTTGAATCCATCGCAAAGAAACAGTAAGCAAGGGTCCAATTAGGGAAGTTTGAAAACTTCAATAAATTTCCAGACTTTTTCCAAAATAAAACAACAGGCTACTCACATCAGAACAGTACGAGATCAAGCGAAACCAAGATATGTATTGTATCACTGGTTTGGGCATCACAAAATACAGAGTGAATCGGCGCCATACTGTAAATTTTAATGGATTAAATATACACCTTCGAACACTTTTTTGCTTTGTTGTGGTAAGTAAAGATTTTATTTTAATATGTATTTCTGCAATGAATCTTTGTCGTAAAGAAAATATTTATTTTCTCCACGGCGAAGTTTTTTTAACGAGAAACTTTATGTTCGAAAATTGCTATCATTGCTTAAAATAAAATTGTGTTGTCAGTAAAAATTTTAAAAAAGCTAAGTTACACAAAGTTAGGAGGCTTAATTTTTTTAAATTAGTATTTCCTGTAAAGCACGAATTTCGACCGTAAGCTGTAATGAACATATTTTTTTTGCTGAGTAAACATTGCTTACTGAGTATGAAAAATACACACTAATGATTGCTTGTATTACCATTCCCGGCAAAGCCTTACACTGTCAAAACAGGTTGATACTTAGAAACCTTATGTTTAAAAGGACTTCATGCACGCAACTGGTACTATTAATAAACAACATTTTTATTTTTCAGACTCGGCCCATCGAATTACACGCTATTTAGTTCAAACAGCGAAGGTACACTCCCAGCTTCCGAAAAAAGCTCAGAGTGTGATCATCGAGTCGGTTGCACGGGGTTAGAAGTACGCTACTGTCATAAGGTTCCCCGCCGGGTTTAAGTTGTGTAGAAAAAATAAATATAAAATATGTCACAAAACTGGGCAAGAGGACAATCTTTATCAATGACTGATATTGTCGCAACGAGCGAGATACCGACGCCGAAGAAGTTTAACGCACAGTGTGCTCTGTATGACATTATAAGTCATTGCCAAATATTAATCTCTTGCCCAGTTTTGTGACATCGTTTATAATAATTTTTAAAGAGAAAAATGCCACATATATTCTTTGGTTGAAATTATTCCTTAGGGTTTCACGTTTCTGCCCAAAAATTAGGATAAACATCATCTATTGATTTATTTTTTTACATCTCCGAAAATACATTAAAGTGTAAAAATTATAAAAGAACGAAAAAAAAAGGATAACTTTCAAACAAACATTCCTATTTTCAAAATTATTTTTACAAATTAAACTCTGAACATAGCCTGAAACAGTTATCCATGTGTCATAAATAATCAGGTTCCGTAGGATTAATTATAAGGCCAAAACGTTTTGTTAGTTAAATATAATGGCGTCCTTAATATTTTGGTAGAAGCTCTAGGTACTACAGTGCAAGTTTGACATTTATAAGAAAGTAATAATCAAGTTTCAGCCCACTAATATATTTTTGCTAGTTACGTTGCTCTTTTTTTGTTTATTTTATTTATTTATTTTTTAACTTTCCTAACACTACTACATGATAAACAGTTAAATATAAGAGCAATCAAAGAAAACTAAAACACCTCTAACTTTTTCAGTGCAAACCTTCGCTTTGTATTTACCACAAATATTTTATTTATGTTTTGAAGAACTGAGTTTAAACTCTACTAAGGCTGTAGGTAGCTCACACTTGCAGTCTGAGCATACGTAACTAACAGCGTTTACCTGTCAAAAATATTGTGAAATATTAACTTAAACTTTAAACTGTAGTTTATCTTTATGGCTGTTATTTATCTTATGAAAAAAAATGGTGCGAGCATGTCTTTACACCGTTTCTAGCCACTCGAGATGCTTTCATCTTATTTCAACCTTATCTAAATTAAACATTTTTACCCAGATCGTTTTATGCGGCCGAGAGTTTTCATGACATTCCTTGATCAATCTTATAAATCGAAGTTTGATTCATTCACTGTCAGACGAGTGGAAAAAATTAATTAAAAACTTAATATTCATGTCGCGCGTACGTCGGATAAAGAACCGTAGGCAAATAAAATCACATAAGAGCCCTTTTAATAGGTTTCGTAGTTCTTGAACTCCTGCATTTGCAATAAGCCATCATTCAACCTGACATCGTTCACGTCAGATGTAAGATTAGAATTCATAGAGCAAGAACGTCGCATATCACTAATAAAGTAAACAGCAGAACTGAATATTACACGGAATACATACGCGTAATTAATGGACCTAAGTAAGAATTACCAAAACTTCTCACGTGGGTTTGATTAATATATAATGCAATATTGTGCTTGATATTGCAAACAAATGTTTATGAAATATCACGCTTTCGTCTTCTTAATAGGTGTTTTGGAGTCCTCGGCAAATGAACATGTTTTATTTTTTTTAACTTTCCGAACTTTTCCACTTCGGCCGATTATTCGCATATGTGACTTTTGGTCGATTTACTTATTCGCTTACTGTTGCATATTTAAAATGCTTATTTAAAAAATAAATTTACTATATATTTTAAGTCATGATTCAATGACTCAAATTGTCTTCGCTGCCCATGTGCCTGTTGTGACATAATGAAATGGGATCAAAGATAATGAACTAAAGTTTTTTATTTGTTAACTCTTAATAACCACAGGCTTTCAAAAATGAACTGATATTTTGTTTTTTTTTATCATGCTCTAAATGACAGCAACCAACACATCCCCATACTACCTAATGCTACATATTACTCTCCGACATTTACTGGAAGGTAGAAAATAATATTTTATTTTTTTACCTACAGGTAAAGACCAGAAATAAAGTAATATATTACTATCCAACAATACAATAATATATTGTAGAAAATATTTGAAATATGAAAGGCTAAATAATATTTCAATGTTATAACTTTTGAAAAGATAGCAGTGCTGAAAAGTTAATAAATTACTAATGTACGTATAATACGTTAAAATTTGTATGCATGTATACACGACCTTTCGTTAGATCTGGAGCCAGATATGACAATGATGCTCCTCAGTACTCAACTTAAATATTACAGAACGCTTGCAAATGCAGAAGCAAAACTACCGCATGTGTCACAAACTTGAGTCATACTGATACAAGACGTGACGAGAAGTTATTAACCAGCCAGTAGCTTCAGAGGAACACGGCCCATCCAATAGGAAACCATCTACAGTACGCAGTGGCTAATACTCATGAACCTCAAGCAACCAATAACTGAACGAGCACGCTTACGTCAAAGGTCTTGTCACACTATTTTGTATCTGTTAGAATACCGTATATACCAAAATCGGCTCCGATTCTCCATGTGGCGGGAAACGACGAATACGGATACACGTGTGTTATATAAAATAGCATTTAAAGCATTGTTATTCTTTCAGGTTTATTTCTCAGTCACACTATTTAATAATAACAATAATGATCATTATATATATATATATATATATATATATATAAGTGACTTAGATCGTTATAAATCTATACCCGATGTACGTTTTGTGACAGATTACGGACACCTATTATCTCACCATTATGGTCGAAGAGTAATGATGAAATGCGGTAACGATCGATTCTAGTCGATTATCAATGGCGTCATGTGATTAGTGTAGGCAAATTACAAATCTTTCGATAATCCTATCGCAATGCGATAAGTTTGCAATCTGGACCAAGGAACTTTTCTGCTAATCTTAACTGAGTTGAACACTTCCGCAGCCAATGACGTTAATGATCGGTTCTAATCGATTATCAATGAAGTCTTAACCTATCTCAATGCGATGTCGTAATCAAGAACCAGACACTTATTGACTAGTCTTAAATCAATTCAACACTTCCGCGGTCAATGACGTTAAAATGTAAGTTACTGGAACGTCGCACATTTTATCTTACACGCTTAGTGCCGCTGACTACGTACTAGTTGTCTATCTTTAAATTTAGTTTTATGGCCAATCATCTATTTATTATTAACCGTTTCTATTTATTTGGAAGTTGACGGCCTCACGGGGGAAATCTGGTGGTAAAAGGTGAGGTTCAAGCATTAAGAAAAATCCAAGGGAAAAAAACGTTTCAGATTATTTTACAAAAGGTGCCTGGGTGCTCCATTATTTCGATTCATTTTCTTTTCCGGTTTATTGCAACTCACTGACTGAATTTCGTGCGTAATTGCATATGTTTGCCAGTTGCAAACAAAGTTTTTTTTGTCTGTTTATCTGCGTGTATTCTCTGGTTTTCTGTGACACGACATTTGCTGCAATGGTGTATGTCCAAAATACTTCTTTAGTTTAAAAAATATATTGTAAAAATATTTCCAGTCAGGTACAACGAGAAGAATATTTAATATATTTTAAAGGATAAAATGTATTTTAAATATTTATGTCCACAAGTTTAATTAATTATATTAACAGAGTATATGTAAGTAAAAGAAATTCAATTTCTCCGCCCTTTCACATTTCACAAACTATTTTTTTTTTTGTAACACTGGAGTGAATTGTTTCAAAACTTACAAGAATCTATTAACGACGTAACAATAATGTGTTATTATACGGTCTGAGAATGTATTACTACAAATTAATTTTACGGTGAAGTTTTCAGTATGTCTCGAATCTTGCTATACGCAAATTTCGATTACATTATAATATAATATTATTAATATCTGGAAAATTAACTTTCCTGTGCTGTAAGATAGAAACATTGGTTTTCGTTCCAGGCCAGAACTTGTCGCGGGGCACGGTTCGTTACAAAATGGCGGGAGAGTCCCGGGCGGACTTGTGCCGCTGTTGCGCGCGGGCGACGCGCGGCGCTATAAATCACCGAGGCTAGTAGCGTGGCGCAGGGCCGTACGCTATCCATCGTCATCGGGCGTGCAATGTAAAATATTAATATGTATTTGGCGGGCCGGTGTCCGCCCCATCTAATCTGATGAATGCAGGCCGAAGGAGCCCGGGCGCGCGCGTTTGCTATCCGATGTTCGCCTGTTACCCGGGGTAGGGGTGTTAGGAAGGCGTCGAGGGAGTGGGGCTGGGAAAAGGGGGTGGGGGGTACGTGGTAGATAAAGGCGAGGGAAGGGCGTACAGCGCAGCCCACGATAACCGGCATCCGGTATGCTTTCACTCTAGCGCGCAGCCGTGAAACGACCAAAGTACACAGAGCAGGGGCTATTGTGTGAACTCCTGAGAAGACGGCCAACCCGATGTATTATCATGTCACCCCCAAGAAAGCTACTTCGGCGCCAATCTATCGTGTACACCTTTGAGAACGCGGCCTAGACGCCAAGCACCCCTGAGGACAGATCCTCGACCTCGAATTATTGATAGAGCCCGGAAAAATTCGAGGGTTCCCTGACCAGTATGCTAGCCTCCAAGAATGTATGTTTTCTCAAGCAGACAGCAGCTGCTCATTAGCTGCTCGCTTCCACGGTAAAATGGGCACGTGACAAGTTACATTTCTGTTATTGGCTCAGCGACTACCAGGAGGTGTCAAATAAGTCAAGGGCCAATTGCGAAAGTGACACGAATCTGCAGTTGCTGGAATTATAGATTGTGTCGGAAAGAAAACGCGAATTTTTCAGGGCCCTAATTATTGAGTGAAATCCTTAGGCTTAGAAATCGGCTTAGACGCCAAGCTATTGTGTGTAGTACCTCAGAGACGGCGGGCTAGACAAATGTGAAGCCATTGAGTGACCTTCAGAGATGGTGGCATCTAGATAGACGTCGTGATATTGTGTGTACCCCTGATAGGATGTACTAGACGCCAGGTTAGTTGGTTCACCCCTGAAAAGACGGCGTAGACATTGAGCTAGTATGTGCACCCCTGTAAAGACAGCCTATACACCCAGCTATATGAGAATATGGCCTAGAAGTCTAGCTATTGTGTGCATCCCTGAGAAGACATTTTAGATGCTGTACCAACATGGCGGAAGGCTACATGTCTGGCAACCTAAACAGCCTGTACTCATTCGTACCAGAATGAAAGAAGCATACAAGTGTATAGAACCAGGCAGTTGAGATATGCAGTGTTCTTGACTCGAAGACTATATACAGGTTCGCACTTGACAAAGAAGCAAGAAATTGTTTTTGTTTCCTTGCAAGCTATTTACTGGCTCAGATTTCTACTGGACGTGTCTGATAAACTGTGTACCAATAATATACGATGCTTCAGTCAGGACAAATTTTAAGTAATAATTTCTGTACCTCGGAGGCATAATATACTATGTCACAAAAATAATATTTTCAGGAGAGCAGTTTGAAGAGTGTGACTCACAGGTGAATCCATCTGTTAAGTATCCAAAAACTAAGTTTTCTAACACAACACAGGGTATGTGTTGTATGCCACTACAATGTACTTAAAACTGTGTTCATGTTTGCAGTAAAAAGTTGCTTTTGACAAATAGTGGATATAGTGTCTTATGCCTCCGAGGTACAGATTTATCCTCTCGAGTAACTGCGCAAATGTCTACACTCTAGCATCGACAATAAATCTTTAGAGAAAGAAAGAGAGAGATAGAGAGCGCAAGCTTATCGCAATAAGTTGCCTGTTTACAAAATTCTTAGCAAGTATTAACGCAGCCAACGATGTTCCTTCATTAATATATTCCCATTTGACTCAGCCAGTGAGAAATTCTGACACATCAGTTTATACTCAACATTTGTATTTCATCTATATTCAGTGAAACCGTGTCAAATAATCATCGTCTAGTCACAATTTAAGTATTTACTGTACTTTAAGAATCCTGATGTCCATATAATGAATCATGCTGATAGATGGACACGAATATGCCAATGCAAACTTCTTGATAGATGTGCGTACATCAAGAGTCGACCCAAGATAGTTATAAATAAGAACACGTTATTTCAGCGAAAAAAAAAAATTGTACCAGCTTGTTGTCTTACGTCCACATCTCCAGTTCTGCGTCATTGGTAGTGACAGGAAGTTTTGGCGGAAATATTTTTGCACCACTTTGTTTCATTGCCTTATGTGCACACCTGCATCTCTTTTGGTGAGTGATTGGTTGTTTTAACTCCCATCGTCTTAGGTTCCTACCAGCAAATCACAGACGTGTGGCGTCACAGGTTACCATGTTCTGATGGGTACAGTTAAATGGAAGTCGACTCTGCGCAGATACACAGAGCCAGCAACTATAGAGACAAAGAAATTTCGCGAATTCATCTCAGAAGACGTTAGATTTCAAACTACTGTACGCGTTAATAACCTTTGCAATGGGGTTACAGTTAAACGAATCTTTTCCTTGATAACTTTGAACCAATACCATATCTCATGGCCGTCATTAGTAGAAGGCCGGAGTCTTGAATATGGCAACACTACATCGCCCGGGAGCCCGCTGCTTGTTAATTCTTGGCCACCCTATAGTCTCTGCAACGTGTATAGATGCAGCTTTAGTGGCGTGTACACGTCTACACTGACTAGGGCAGCCAATGAGCGACCAGCAGCAGGCCTCCGTTGCAGCGTTGCCACATTCAAGACTCTGGCCTTCTACTAAAGACGGCCATGCAATGCCTGGATTGAAACACTCACTGACTCCGGCGCTATACTTTGTCACATGTACAACTGGCCACTCACTGGAGCAGCAGTCAATGTACAAGTAGCTGAGGACTGTGGAGTCCAGCTGGCTGGTCGTTGAACCCGCGACATTTTCGTGTCTACTAATAACTAGAGATGATGGTTAGAGACATTGGAAAATCGCGGGAATAGTTGACTGTTTGCAATTCTCTAACGTGATGCTATCGTTTATTTTTGTAGCATTTTTTCTCTTTACAATAGGCCCAGTTAGAACTGCACAGCTTGGATACACAGCGTGTGTGATTTGTCCCAAAACTGTTCACACGTGTCACGATTAATATAATACAGTTTATTGGAGACTATTGCAAACATTTTCACGGTTTTAAAGTGTCTCTAATGATAGTATATCGCGAAAATGTTTTGTGCTAACATACCCTTGAAAACTCTGTAGTTTCTTGCAACATATGTGATTGACAGATGTACGTCTGATACAGCTTAGGTGTCTGTCTGCAGACCAATAACAGGCATCAAACATTCTTATTGGCTCAGTCAAATAGGGCAACAGCTTCACGTACAAGCGAATGCCAGTAATCTTCTGGCAAGCTGAACGTGCGTTGAAATCAAGCAAACAGTCAAGATTTCCCGCGATAATCCATCATTAGGGCCCGGTAGTTTTCGCAAAAAAATTTTTGCCCCACTTTGTTTCAGTGTCTTACGTGCACACCTTCAGCTACACTTCATGATTATTGGCAGAGTGTTTTTGTGCAGAATCGTTATTCATTTGACTGTGCCAATCAGTACATGGATAACTGTGACACAACACGTCTGTGATTTGTGGGTTTAACCCCCAGACGTTGTATGTTAAGGCATCCAATCAATGACCACAAAGCAGAGATGCAGGTGCGCACGTAAGGCACTGGAACAAAGTGACGCTAAAATCTTTTCGCGAAAACTACCGGCCCCTACTAATCATAGATGTGCGGTGTTGCAGTTACCTCACTGTGGTTGGCACAGTGAAATAATACACGTCTATACAAATATATGTTGCCAATAACCATGAATCAGAGC
Organism: Medauroidea extradentata; assembly: GCA_003012365.1. Lineage (NCBI taxonomy): Eukaryota > Metazoa > Arthropoda > Insecta > Phasmatodea > Phasmatidae > Medauroidea > Medauroidea extradentata. The sequence continues at coordinate 104,264 of PNEQ01052275.1, read as the reverse complement.
TAGGGCCACGATTTTGTCGCGAAAAGATTTTTGCCCCATTTTGTTTCAGTGACTCACGTGCACATCGGCAGCTCTGCTTCAAGGTTATTGGCAGCGTGTTTTTGTTCAGACACGTTTCTCATTTGACTGCACCAATCAGAATTATATTATTGTGACTCCGTACGTCTGTAATTTGCCAAGGTAAGTGAGAGTAAAATTATCCAATTACAGGCGATGTAGCAGACCTGTAGACGTGCACATGATGCATCGAAACCAAATGTTGCAAAAAATCTTTTCAACATAAAATCGTGGCTCTAATCAGAGCTGCATATGTGAACGTCAGCAATGAAATAAAGTAACTTCACAATTCTTTTCACGTAACTCAGGTGTTCCTAGTTGTGAAATAAGGTTAACCTTTTCAGACCCACATAAATGAATGGATTCAGATGTTCTTAAATTATAACATTACGTTATACGTAGGGCCACGATTTTGTCGCGAAAAATTTTTGCCCCACTTTGTTTCAGTGACTCACGTGCACATCGGCAGCTCTGCTTCAAGGTTATTGGCAGCGTGTTTTTGTTCAGACACGTTTCTCATTTGACTGCACCAATCAGAATAAGATTATTGTGACTCCTTACGTCTGAAATTTTCCAAGGCAAGTGAGAGTAAAATTATCCAATTACGGGCGATGTAGCAGAGCTGTGGACGAGCACATGACGCATCGAAACCAAATGTTGCAAAAATTTTTTTACCATAAAATCGTGGCTATACGCAGTGGCGGCTCCTGGGTTGTTGCCAGGAAATGCACAAGTTGCAGAGAACTGTACACTCGTGTAAACGAGCCGCCGTATACCAATGGCCATGAAATATCCACTGGCTACTTATTGTGTTGTGACCTACATACCAGCGTGTCAGTGGCTGTAGCGTCAACTAGGGCACAACCATATACAGTTCTCTGCAACTTGTGCCCTCCCTGGCAACAATCTATGAGCCGCTGCTAGTTATACGTTTGTTAACCCTTCTCTTGATTAACCATCGCTATTAATGCAGTCTACGGCATCACGTAATAGGTAGGCATACATAAGGAACATGGTGCGATGGCACCTGTGAGGCAAGCGCACTATCTTGACTTTCAGTTCTACGGTGATCTAGACACTGATCTTGAGTCTATAGAGTGTGTTATGTAGTAATTACTAGGCGTATAGTCGTCTCTAATAAAAGACCTTCGTACCAACCCTGCCAACAAGAGTCATTTTGAGTTTCCCTGCGGTAATGGTCTGATTCGTCTGTATCTAGAGTGGACAGGTGAATCAGGGAAGCGATAGCCATAGTAGAGTCCAAAGTGCTGTTACAGTGAAACATTATGTTGTAGGCTACAAAGCCCCCTATATAAAAACAGGAAATAAAGTATTTTTGTATTAAAAATGCTAAAATTTAAAACTAAAATTTAAAAAATTTTTAAAAATTTTCAAAAGTTTTGTATTTATGTTTTTTTTATAGGAGACATAGCTTACAACATCATTATTCACTGTTTTTTTTTTTCAGTTTGGTATATTGGTTGGTTGTAGTGGCGTACATAAAACCGTAACATGCAAATTTTTACGTTTATGAGCCACTGTGCAAAACATATGAGATAAAAAATAATGAGAGCAAAGTTTAGTCACAATAAATTTATGTCTAAAATAAGAAACAAATATCAAGTAAAAATTTAAAAATAAGACGATGAAAATTGCTGTACGCCGTAATCTTAAAATCATCCAATCAAAGGCTATTTATTAATTCATGGCTTAATTGCAGTGGCGAAGTTAAGGCATCTTTTCTTCCCTAGTAACCTTGTAGTTTGCTCTTAGTGGTAGCAACACGTATATGGTGTACCCCTGCTCCAACTTAATTATAAGTTCTTGCTGCATCGCTCCCGAGTGTACTCTCGACAAACCTAAGTGTGTCCTCGGAAAATATGTGAACTTCAGCCGTCCCCTTCTCTGACATACCTCTCACCCTCCTACTCTCATTTGTCCTGCTACATCCTCCCAGCCAATAGAGAGCAAGTAGCATGGCCGTCGTGACAAGCAGAGCGTACAGTCTCGTCAAATGGAAAGTGACAACCAGTGTGTAGTTAGTTGTTGTCCAGGTCGTGTCGTTTTACACCGCGGATCTACGGGGTTTAGCACTGCACAGGCCTATTAGACCTACTACAGATGTGGTCGCTTACAATATGACTGGAGTGTGCAGGGAGGGCTCCGAGACATTCTCCTCCACTGTCTTCACACAGCGACTTGAAAGCTCTTACCTCCCCTACCCGGGGCTACACTAAGGTTTGTCAAGCAGTACAGTGGTGTGCAAACATCTACACGAACTGCAACAGACATCACATTCTGCCGAGTGACGTAACATTATGTTCGTCCCATTCATTGTGCTAAACTTTCAAATAACGGTTCATCAATTCGCCAGTATACAGTGCACAAGACGAACTTTTTTTCAAAATATTGGGTGGCTTGTTAACTATATGTACAATATCAACAACGATATTTAGCAAAGTAGTTGGAAAAAAATATTCATGAAGAAATTAACTCTACTAAATACATTTTCTATTTTAATTACATGCGTACGTAAATATACAGCAAATTGTTTAATACCCAGATCGTAGTTTCTACTTTTTTCTGTTACCGCCACATATTTCCCTTACAGAAGAAAGTTTCGTAAGTTAATCGTGCGGCAATGAGTTTATCTGTTTAACGCTACGTTAACAAGATGTAACGAAAAGTTGTAAGTAAAAAAAAAATTCTGAGCTCCATGTTTAAGGAACGAAATGATACATATCCCCCGGTCTAACAACAAGGCATGGGAAAACTTGGAAGCTGCGAATTCCAACACTTAGCTCAGATCTGGTATTAAGTGCTCCACCTACCACGCGTTTAAAATGCGTTGCAGTGTGTTTGTAAATACGTTAGCTTACGAAACTATTCCTCGCATGCCCACTGTGTCAGTGTACGAAAAGAAAATACACTTCAAACGATGACAGAGGGGTGGTTTTAAAACACAACGTTGATTAGAAAAACCATTTTGGCGCCGCTCACAATGACTAAAATCAGAATTTTCAACCTGTCATATCTGAAAAACTACTCACGGAATTCGTGTGAAACTACTCTAAAAGCATGCAATAGACTTTGCTCAAAACTTTCCACTGGAAGTGTTAGTAGTGCAAGTGATCTACGGTACCACTGCACGCCGTTTAAGTGTCTTGTGCTAGAGGTGATATCGCACCAGATGAGCCGGTCAACATCGCCCTTGGCGCCGTGCCTCACTCACACAAACACACGGCCACCAGGCGGGAGTCTAACTTATAACTAGAGACGTCCAAAATTCGCGTTATTTTCTGACAGCTGACTAGACTCCTAGTGACTATAGGCTCGTTCGACGTCTCCCGCTGGCCGATATTGTCGTGACTTGCCGCGGAGTATGCTTACACGGTAGAGAGGCCAATCTCTGTAAAGACGTAACACACGTAAATGACAACGCATAAAAGTTCGTGGCCAATTGAATCGCAGACTATGCTCTGTTATGTATAGGAAAGTGAAGTTTAGTCTGCTACCAAATGATAACGCGAATTTTGCATGTCTGTACTTATAACGTGTTAAATCCGAATAAATTAGAAACAGCACTTTCTCCGTGTTTATTTATTTTAAATCGAGTAATGATAAACTATGCATCAAATTGTACCACTGTAAAAAATTATTTGTAAATTTAGCACATCGGTATATAGTAGTGATAAGAAAGTAGATAGTACGTTTATTTCCCATTTATCAGTCAGTGTTCCTATATATGTTTAGAAAACCATCGATTGTATACTGATGTTACCAGACGTACAGTAAAAATGCTGATAATTATCTCTAGTGACTAGCTGAAGCATGGTAATTGTGCCATACTGCTTATGGGTTACGAACTAGCAATACTACTTAGGAAGTTTAATTTAACGTGTACCTAAAACCGAAGTCCATTGACCGATACCCGAGTTTTACCTCAAAAACTGGCGTTTCTCACACTCATATTCAGAGGGGAAACCAAGGCTACATAACTAGTCCGCAGTAAATAAGATCAACTTTCTAGTGGTTATCCACTAAAACGCATAAATAAACTAAAACGTAATTTTATTCATGTTAAAACTGGAGAGGTTCTAAAAGGTATCAAGGTTTTTCTCCATACATGACATTCTTATCGGAAATGCCATCAATAATACATACATCAGAACGCGTTTTGTTATATCGCGAGAACGACATCATATCGCAGTTTTCAATAATTAATTAAGTCTGAGAGTTACTTAATACTGTTTTATATTCCTTGGTACTAAATGCGCAAGTTTTGAATTTTTCCGTGTCGTTTGTCGTGCTGGTTAATTATCTGTTAAATTCTCTAGTCCACACAACTTTCTGCTGTACGTTTTATTTTTTATTATATTGTGGTAGAAATTTTTGTTAATATTAATGCTATTTTACGTATGTTGCAGATGTAACTCTGTACAGAACACCAGAATGACTGAACTTGTTTTTCATCCTGCTGTCGTCAATTGTTTTATCTGAATATAATTTTAAAATAAAAATTAATTCAATACGGATTTTTTATTTCAGTACAAGCGAATAGCGCGGGATAGCCTCACAAATAATTTCTTTAATTAATAATGGTTTACAGACGTCAAAGGGGTGACAAAATAGATGTCGTCCAATCGAATCGCAAAATTGAAAGTGAAGTATTCGTTCTTGGTGAACAGCGTGGTCTAGAAAATGTCGAGAATTTCACGTAACTTCAGTGTCGAGTTGCTCTTCATTGCTGTGGTACCAACGTCTAACAGTTTTTAAATATTGAGTAAGAATATGACAACTATACTCTGAACAGAGAAAAACATTTGCACTTGAACAGTCGTACCGTTAGCACGACTCTACACAATAAGAACCCGAACACTGGCAGAACTCACTTAAACGTTATTGAAAGAAGTATAACTGCCTGTCAAAAATTTTCCTTAGCTTCAACAGCTAAAATCTGAAATAATTTGAGACTCGAAATTTTGAAGTGCTGCCATATTTTTTTTAAAAAATTCAGGTTCTTTCACAATAAACAGGGGCACGAGTATTTCGCGTATTAATCTGGCAACAGCGTAGACTTCTCAGACCTATACACACAATGGCCGAAGTCAAATATCCATTGGCTTGTAACCGTAACACGTGCTACCCCCACGACTTGTTTCCTTATTTATCACTGTCTTGCAGTCGTCAAATATGTGTTAAAACAGGTGTCGTCTAATCACAGAAGGAGTAACGAAGTATACAACATTGGCATTCAAACTGACCTCGACTGAATACGCGAAATAATCTTGCCTCTAGCAATAAACAAAAACGTGGAACATTCAGATGTTTATAAATTTACGACCTGCCCCCACTGAGCTTTCCTCAGAGGGAAAAAAATCAAAATAAAGGTGAAACTTGCCTCCCCCGCCTTTTACTAACCAATTATTAATGACAGGAAAATTTCGCGAATTCATTGAACTGCAGGCTAAAATCCGTTGTCCTATGCATATTCAAACCCCGGCCATATGTCTACTAGATGCTACTAACTGGAACAGTAGACAACGACCGATTAGACGGGGCTTAAGTATGCATAATACAATGGATTCTAGCCTGCAGGTCATTGAATTCGCGAAATTTTCCTTTCCCTACCGATGACAATTGGTAGAGGACTGAAAAATTAGCGTTTTTTAGGCGCTAGCTAGAATTCCAGCAACTATAGGCCTGTATCACGTTCGCAAGTTGCCGTTGACTTACTCGACACTTCCTGGAAGTAGCTGAGCCAATAATAAAACTGTAACTGAATACAGGCCCATTTGAATGTGTCAGCGAGCAGCTAATAAACAGCTTTTCACATTCAGTACACATATATTTTTGGAAGCTAGCCTACAGGTTAGTGAACCCACGAATTTTTCCGGCCACTTAATAATTGAGCCAGTGATTTTTTTTTGTGAAAAGAATTTTGCAACAGTTTGCTTTACTGCATTATGCCCAAATATGCAGCTCTACTTCGTGGTCAGTGATTGGATTTTTGTGACTGGATTTAGTTGTTTGGACATACTCCATTGCGAAATAAATTACCGTCAAAGGAAACTAAAAATCATTGATAAACACACAAACAAACAAATATTCAGAGTATGCTTTAGTCTACAGGATACATACGTAGCATAAAATTTCACAAAATGAAATCGGGTAAAATTAAACCAGGAACAAACAGATAATAAATTAAAATAAAAAAAAATAAAAAAAGAAACCCAAGTTAACATGTGACAAAACAATGAGACAAAACAAAAACATAGTAGTTTTCTAGACAGACAGTACAACGACGTTTCGGGAACTGGAATCTGTTCCCGTCATCAGGTAGACACACAGGGTTCAGGAACACGAGTGCGACTGATTTGCAATGGAGTGTGTCCAAGCAACTAAATCCAGTCATGCTCTCCCATTGCACAGTTCTTTCAAAGTTCATATTGGACTTTTGTAACTCCCAGAGTCCCGGGGTTGTTCTGCCCGCAAGTCACAGACGCGCGGAGTCGCAGTTACACTGTTATGTTCGGCACAGTCAAATGAGCCACACTTCTGCACTAACAACTGCCAGTAACAGAGCTGCAGATGTGCACGAAGTCACTGAAACCAATTGTTGCAAAATTCTTTTCACCGAAAATCACTGGCCCTGGCGATTTATCAAGGAAGTCACTCAAATGTGGTGACATAGCAATAAAAAAAGTACTAGGTTGTGTAAACTATTTACTGCTTTAGCTGTGTTTCAAATCCCCAAAGACCAGTTATGAATCCAAAAGGCTTTTTTGTATAAACATGATAGTGCCTGGCGGAAGAGCGATAGGGCACACCCCCTCCACAAAAATTTTTAGGTGGGATTGTTCTCACAAAAAAAACTATCTAACAAAAGTATTAATATTCCTACCAGCGGTATAGTTTATAGATAGAGCCCACGATTTTTTGTGAAAAGAATTCTGCAACAATTTGTTTCAATACCCTGTGTGCACAAATGCAGCTCTGCTTCTTGAGTATTGGCAGAATGTAGGCGTGGCTCATTTGACTAGTGCCAACAGGAACAAGGTTACTGCGACACCACACGTCTGTGATTTGCGGGTAAAACAACGAGAAGCTGAGAATTTAAAACAGCCAATCACTGACCACGAAGCAGAGTTGCATACGTGCACATAAGGCATTGAAACAAATTGTTGCAGAATTCTTTTCACCAAAAATCGTGGGCTCTATTTATAGACGAAAACTGCTTAAATATCCCTCATTTTGCACCTCAAGATAAATATTTTCCCTCAGTAGTACCTCGCTCCCTCTTCCCCTAGGTTTAAAGAGATGATCGGCATATTAGACACTTGACATACTTGTCCCTCACTCCACCCTCCCCAACGCCCAAAGATTAACGGCCGCACACGTCAATGTGCGTAATGTTTAAATATTACTGACATTTGAAAATTATTGCTGTAATATTATTCTATAGCGCCATAATTTATTTTGAACAGAACATTTTAAGTTGCATGTACACTTTTCGAACTAAACATACATTTTATTTATGCTTGACTGTTTACTGTTACATAATAATATTTATGTCTGATTGTTTACTGTTTCATAATTATCTGTTGTTGAAGTCAACCTCAAAACTTGGTTCCTTCTTTTGTTTCAGGTTGCTGGTACCAACAGAAAATTGAGAGAAGAAAATAAAAACGAATCGAAATAAATGGTGACACCAGAAACCTAAAATCCTTAGTTTAGTAGTTTAGTATGGACGTTTGTAAGAAGAAGCTCGAATTTTAAAATATTTATATAATGATCGTATTAAAAGGTGATAAAAACCAAACTAAAAAACCTTAACCACGTTAAAAAAGAACTGAAAATATTATCGGAAAATAATTAATTCCCTACCAAAATATATAGGCATAGTCACGGTTTGAATAGTAGCTAGATTTTCGCGAATTTCAGTAGCTCGCATACGCAGCCAATTAGTGTTACGAGTTGGTACTTAGTAGTATATAACTGTTCCACATTCGAAGTCACAGAAACCGTGACTAAAAACACGTCTCTATCTTGGCAAGGTTCCGATAAAAATATCTCCTTACTTCGTCTATAATATGTTTCGAGGACATTCGTTTCGTCCAATCCAGCCCATATACGACACTCTAGTACAGACACTGGAAAATCGCTAAAAATTATCAACGTCAATTTAGTCTCCAATAAACTGCAGTATCTTAATCCATCTATTATTGGGTGACGCAATTCGTGGCACGAGTGTATAAGTTTGGAACAAATGACACACGTTCTGTGTTATAAGTAGGGACTAGAAATTTCGCGAATTCAATGACCTGCAGGCTAGAATCCATTATACTATTAACTAGCTGCTACTCAGTGGAACAGCAGACAATGAACGAATATACGGGTCATTGAATTCGCGAAATTTTCCTGTCCTTAGACATAGGCTATTCACTTTAAAGTGAGCATTACCTAACCCTTAAGTAATAAAAAAAAATAGTATTAATTGAGGCTGTAGATGTAAAGTTTTGAGAGTTGTGAAAGGTTTACAGTAGTTTTTAGTTACATGGATGTCTTCGTATTGATAATAGTAAAGATGGCGACATAATTGCTCACAGAAAATTGTAAGCAGTGGCTCAGTTTGTCCAGAACAGCCTATACCTAGTACCGATACAAAGTCTTCAGTGTAAATTGGAACCTAGCAAACATCCGATTATACTCGCAATTTTCCGGTGTCTCTAATTGTAAGTTCATCTGCTACCTAGGCGATCCGGGTTCGATCCGCGCGGCGTCGGTCCCCGGGTTTTCTCATGTGTTAATCGTGCCGGACAATGACGCTGGTGCGGCCGCGGTAGCAGAATGGTCAAACCATTCGCCTCCCACCAAGGCGATCAGGGTTCGATTCCCGAGGTCGGTCCCCGGATTTTCGCATTTGGGAATCGTGTCGCACAATATCGTTGGCCGGCGGGTGTTCTCGGGGATCTCCCGTTTCCCCCACCTTTTCACTCCGGCGCTGCTCCATACTCACCTCACGTCACCCCTCGCCAGCGCTAAAGAACTCGATGTTAAGCGCTGACCAAAATTTGTCACTCACATGACACTGGCGGTAGTTTTCCAGAGACCTCCAGTTCCCACTGCCCCTTCATTCCAGCTCTGGTTCATACTCACATCATGTCAACCCTTACCAGTTCTAAAGACACCTACACTGTAAAAAAACTTCCTAAAATATTTAGGAAGTAATTAACCTAAACGCAGTACGGGATAGTTACCATACTTCCGCCTTGTAAATATGCAAAATATCACAACTCTTACAATACAGGTGTGGTAACTTCAGTATACATTTGACTCATTTATAAAAAGATTTGGGAGTGCAACCATGGACGTCTGGGAAACTATTATACTATACGTACTTTCTTAGCACTCCTATACGCACGCGTGGCAAATTTGCAAACTATTTTTTAGAGTGTAGATCTTGTGCTGACCAAAATCTCTTCACTTGACTCTAACGACAAGGCACATAGCTCACACTTCTAGTCAAGCAACGTTGCGATTGATGAACTTGCTCAGAAAGCGTAACATGAATTTCGATTCGTCGGCGGAATGATACAACCACAGATACGGACACACGTCAGCCAAGATAACATTTAAGAATTTCAGATCACGTCCAGTTTCTTGATATGTTTATTGGCACGCTTCGAAACAGCGCAGGTTTTTTCATAGCGTCGTGATTCCGGCAAATCAAGTTTAAGTCGTTGTCAGCTGAAATATATTCGAAAAATTTAAATATTTGATTTAAAATATGGCTGCTCTCGAGCACCAGTAATTATAATTATTTTCTCCTCGTCGAGAATTATAAAAGTATTGACATGTATACGGTGTTGGTTAGCATAGAAAAGAATTACGCAACATCGTTTGAGTTAAGGTGACTGATATTGTGCGGTATATTCATCTGAATAGCCACAAGATCGTTATAAGCGGATGGTTCGAGCGGCCAGGGTTGTCGCCGTAACTCAGTCTCGAACCCGGATCCCTCATGACTATGTAATTCCGCTCCCCTCCACCCCTACGACCCCTTGCTGGCATGTTTACAAGCCTACACAACCACGTACAAAAAAAAAAAAAGGAGGGGGGCAGTCGCGGCAAAGCATGAGAAATCAACATTCCGGCCCGTAAAGAGTGTAAACATACGCTGTAAAATATTGAGTCTGAAATCCACTTGCATTTGAGTTAACTAAATTACACTCGCGTGCGTGAAATGATTACATTTGCTGAAGTAAACCATTACATGAAAGGCCAAACTGTACCTTATTTACTGATGTTAATAAATCCCCAACACCACTCGAATTGACAAACCGTAGAATGCTAGGAATACGTCTTATACCGGAATACGTATATGCAAGGGTGAGCAAATATACATACGCATTGATAATAATTGATTCACGTCTTTTAAATGTACATTTACGGTAATACTATAAAAATATCAGTTACTCTTAGTAAATTTAATTATTTATACCAATTTCACATATCAAACACTTCTGATATACTAACTCAAAATTCGCATATTTCCAACCAAAAAAGTGCTGTTATGCAGCATGTCTAGTGTAGTTTTTTATTTATATTTAACAGCATTTTATGGATCCTGTAGGAGTACCAATACTCTATGATGTAAAACATGTCGAAAAATACAACGTTGTTACAGTACCAATCCTATGATAACATGTGATGTACACTACACACTAGTACAATATATTCAATGTAGCGAAATTGAGTTAAGATATTACCATACCCTAAAGGAGAAAAAGCTATATGAAGTTATTTACACATTACACATTTGTAAGCAATAGCATTTATTTGATGGACTTATAGCTCATTCCAAACATATATTACAAAATTAACAGACTTTATGGAGGGATTTTAGTAGATAGTTTATAAATTTATTTAGAGTAAAAAAACTAATTTGTTATTGTCGCCATATATATTTTTTCCAGTGTTTCAAATGTTTTATTGTTAAAGTTGCACAATCATTTTATTTTGCGAGGGAGTTATCCGGTAGTTTTCCTCTTCTAGTAAGATTTCTGTGTCCTATACACACGCATGTGAAAACTCTGCGTTTTCTATCGGGCACAATCTAGAATTCATACAAGTTTGAAGTTTGTGTTATTTTAGCAGTTGGACTTTGACTTTTTCTTCACCTGGAGGTCGCTGAACAAATAATAAAGGAGCAAACTAAACGCTGGCTATATTATGTGGTGTCACTGTGCCAGCGAGTAGCCAATGAACAGCTGTTGTCTGCTCGAGTACACATACATTCTTGGAGACTAGCCTACAGGGCAGTGAACCCGCGAATTTTTCCTATATCCACAGTTTTGATAGAGCGAACCCGAAATTTGGCACCGAAAAAAAATGGAAAAAAAGAAAGGGGGGGGGGGTTGGAGGAGATTTTAGTCAGCTCTCAACAGTGATCTCTTGGCCAGTGGCGTGAGGCTTAAGGCTCCGTTTCAGTCACGCGGCATTGAATTTTATTATTCTAATTTATTGTTATTTTCTTTTAGTTTCGAGAAGAAAAATGTAGAATACCTAATATCCCGCAATTCTACTTGCTTTGCACTACAACACAGACACGGCGATCGAGCTGATAATGTTTAATTACGTCACAATCACAAGCAAAATATGAATATAAAAACAATTTGCCTGACTACTGTGTAGTTATACAGTAAATGTTAAGTGGCAGTGCCTGTACACTAGCGTAAGGTAAACAGAATTTGCGGTATAGTCGCAGATTTAACATTTTTTGTCAGGATTTCAGAAAGCGTAAAATAATATTATGGAATATGGCGAATGTAGCAGGGCCTTTTAAGGGGGAAGGAGAGCCAAAACAGAGAATTATCACAATTTTCGACATAAATATTTTCTTCTCGCTAATTATAGAAAATCAAGGCTCGACAATCCGTAGATTACACTTTTCTTCACCTTTATTACATAGTCACAGACTTTCTTAATTTTTGTTTACACAGTCACAGAATTTCTTATTTTTGGAGCCCTAATGGCGGATTGGAAAAATGTCTATTTTTCCTGTCTGTTATCACTGCTCCACTGTGACTATGTAGTAATGCAATAAGTTGTACAAAAGTATAATTTCATGATTGTCTAACTTTGATTTTGTATAATAAGAGGGGAGAAAAAGTTATGTCGAAAATTGTGAAAACTCACTGTTTTGGCGCACCATCCCCCTTTCAATGCAGTACCCCGAAATAAAATCGCCGTCTAGTGTCAACGTCCGTAACTATTCACACACATGGAAATTAGGTACGACATCACCACCACTGGGAATCGAACCCCGAACGAGTCTAGCGATGTTTTATCGTTATTCATATGTTACCATTTGGCAGGGCCACTGAGATTCATAGTACACCGAAAAATGAACGTTTTCCATCCGTATGAAAATGGATGGGCAGTGTCTCATCACTCCAGATAAATATTAGGATAGTTCCTTAACAACGGCTATGGCCGATTCCTCCCAGTTCCTGCCATTGTGTCATATTGTGTCTCACTGACCTCGTTGACGATACGTAAAACCCAATTACCTTACCTGGTGGGGCCGCAGTGGCCGAATGGTCAGACCATTCGCCTTCCACCACGGCGATTCGAGTCGGTCCCCGGATTTTCGCATGTAAGAATCGTGCCAGACGATGACGTTGGTCGGTGGGTTTTCTCAGGGGGCTTCCGGTTTCCCCCGCCCTTTCAGAATATTGACTTGCAGATTTGCCGCACCCTGTATACTTCACTGTCCTAGAGGCGAAGGCAGTGAGTCCCAGCATCTCGCATCTGCAGAAGAAGGGCACGCAATCACTATCGTACGACCGTGAACCCGCGGCGTAGAAGGCAGCCGTCAAAGGTAAGACTCGGCGCAGTACTTACGAAACACGTCTAGAGAAGAAGCGGGCGCGACTGAGGAGGGGGGGGCGATAAATCCGTCCTCAAAAACGCCCCGCTGACGTCCAAATGGACGGTCTCTGGTGCGAGTACTCCTGCAACAGCTATGCTGTCAGTGAGCACACATGTACGTGGAGAGAACTGCGATATCCTGGGTCGCTGTTACACGTTCGCCTGTCGTCTTCGGACATAAATTTCATCGTTCGCATCGCGTATATATTTCCCCTGCGCGCGGCAGTAGTGCACCTACGAGGATACGAGAACAAAGTGTTCAAGGTTATCCTCAAGACATTTAAATTAAAGTTTCTGAGCAAACCTTCATGACGGACGACTTACAACAGAACTACAAATCACGAAAGTACTGATGGATGCTGAGAAGCTTTATCTTGTAACTAGCACCCCGAGGCTAAGATCTGAGGATATTTTGCTTTCCTGGTAACCTTGAAAACATGGCTTATTGGGCACAGCAACAAACGGCTAGGTCGTTGCCTCCCACCGAGGCAATCCGGATACAATTCTCGGCGAGTCAACTTCAACGCGAAATTTTGCACGTAGGAATAGCGCCTTTGGTAGGTGAGTTTTCACGGGGATCTTCCGTTTCCCTCCCTCCTTAATTCCAGTCTTGCTCCACACTCACCTTACTTCGATCCTCGCAGGCTCTGGTAACCCGCTTTTAAAAGCTGATTCAAAATCTTTTCAGTTCAACCATTATTTGGATTTTGCGAAAATAAGTAAAAAAGTACTGAAAGATCAACAAGCTTTTTATGTAGCCCTACTGTAAATGTTCACTTGTAATTATTCTTAAATATTTTTAATTACGTGCATCCAATAAGAAACAAGCAAACCATTTCTTTGTAAAGAGTTATACTGTGGTGGAGAACAGTTTCTCTAATTCAGCTGAGATTAATCAAAAAGATAACCACTGCGTGATTGTAACTTAACAAATTTCTATTCAGAATCACACAAAGCAACCAACTGATGAAGGAATATAGGAAGGGCAGCTCGAGCCACCGTCAAATGTGATTGCTAGTTTGACGTAATTAGGGATGTTAGTTTATTGCAGGAACAGTTGACTGTTATGTATCGTAACGCGTCCGAAGTTACTTTTAGGTTGCTGGTGTTTCTCCATTTGACTTCGCCGAAGGTAACCCTGGTGCGCTACTACTCATATTTTGTGTTTCGTCTGTGATCCGTTAAATCGTGTCTCATAGGCTAACCCCTGTTCAATCATAGCACGGCGCAGGACGTTACGCATTTTTTGGAGAATACGCAAACGCGGAGAGTCTCACATTTTCCACTGTCTTTGGATATGACGTTGGGGTTGTGTTACTGTTGTTTCCACAAACCCGGGCTCTCAAAGCAAAAAAAGACGGTGGATACAAATTATAAATTTTTCAATAATTTCAGGGACGTTCAACCTACTTAGTTATGCCATTGCGGAAGCCGGTAATTTGTCTGAACATTTGTTCGGCAGAATTCTCTGCAAAAATTGAATTTTATCTGCTCTCCAGAATAAGGGTTCGACCTATTTCTGTTAGACAAAACACCGGTTCAGTCGAATTCCCCTTTGATGAAATGATTACATGTTTGGACAAACGTCTGTACTAATCTGCCGTATGATGTGTTCCTTCATTTCAATGAATGAAGAATAGATTGAAAATCTTTTGCATGACTTCTCTCTTTACTATAATAATTTATACATATTTATCCCATACTTTTCGATTGTATGGCTAGTACTGGAAAAAACATAACTATTATGTATATTTACGAAAAACAAAATATGTAATATCAAAAAGTTAATTCATTCTATATTTTTAAAATACCGACATGTCCATATATAACAATTTCTGGTACATCAACAACATGACGGATTTTCTATCACTTCAGCAACTTGTTACGTACAAAATCATAAAGCAGTATAAACATTTGAGTGACTGTTTTAAGCTAAAAAGGTCATTTCTACGACCTCTTCAGTTCACCGAACTCTTTCTCTACTCTTCCCCTTACTCCCTCCACGAATCACTCTGCACACCTCCTCAAAAAATGTTCTGACAACTGCCGAGGTCGTAGAACTCCTCTACACTTCTTACCCTCTACAAAACCATACGCACCGCCTGTGTGGCATCCCTTTACCCTGTCCATAAACCATATGCACCGTATATTGGTGCTTATGTATCGTTCTTCCCATTGGCTACCACGAGACGTGAAGAGTTCCTACACCAGACATAAAGACGAAACCCTATTGGCCATAGCATCCAACATTCGTCACCGCCCCGCATAACGCCCAGCGTAGTTGGGAGAGGAAAATATGTTCTGTAAACTGACGAGGTCGTAGAACTGACATAGCTCCTTTTTAAGTGCTCTCCTGATCACGTGGGGAGACATTTTTACGATTAGAAAATAATTAGGAACAGAAAACTTAATTGAATTACACAACATGCAGACTGGAGTCTATAGTCATATGTATGCTTCCACCTTCTTGATTTGTTCATTGGATGCTGACCCACATCTACATACGACCAGCAGGGAGGAGATACTGTCCTTGATTCTTTGAAAGTAGGTCTATTGTTATTTGCAGAGCTACAGGTTTTTGGTGAAAATAATTTTGCTCGAACTCGTTTCAAAGCTTTACGTGCACATGCAACTCTGCTTCATGGTTATGGCCATGCATTAATTTTTCCTCAGTTTGTTTCAGTGTCTCCTGTGCCCATCTGTGTTTGTGCTTCATGGTCTGTGATTGGATTCTCTAACTCTCACATGTCTATAGTGGTTCTACACGCAAATCGAAGACGTGTGGTGTTGCAGTAACCGTATTGTGATTGTCACATTCAAATGAGAGATGTCCCTTCACACAGACACTGCCAATAACCATGAAGAAGAACTACGTATGTGAACGTAAGGCACTGAAACAAACTGGGGCAAAATTCTTTTCTCGAAAATTTCGTGGCCATATTCGTGGTTATTGGCAGCATGTCTTGGAGCGTGCAGAGTCCTGTCATTTTACTGTGCCAGTGAGTACAAGGTTCCTGCGATTCCACACGTTTGTGATTTGCGGGTAGAGCCCCAAAACGCTGAGGGCTGAAAACAGCCAATCACTGACCATGAAGCAGAGGTGCAGACACGCATGTAAGGCATTTGAACAAGTTGGTTCAAAATTCATTTTACCAGTAATCAGTGGGTCTGCTTATTAGCACTGTTTTCTGCAGGACGTACCTGATAGACAATTGTACTTCAGTGTACACAAGTTAACTTACGAAGAATGTCACGAAAATTTCCAGTTGCCAACAGTGATGTTGTATCCTCTAATGCCGAGTGTACTTGAGGTCCCTGGCGATCTTCGTGCCTCGCCAAGTCTACTACCCACCTGGGAACGGATTAAGAAAACCTGTTCCGGAACTCGTTAGCTTGAGTTGGTATGCACGCCATCCCACTGGCAGCCTACAGGGGCACCAGCTTTAAGATATCCTCCCGAGAAGAGAAGGTTTTCTTTACGTAGACAGATATCAGATGAAAAAGAAGGATTACGTAAAACAACAGATTCTCGTTGTCCGTCTCATTCAGGCACTGATTTTTGATCAAAGTAATTTTCCATCAACTTGTTTAAGCACCTCACGTTCACACCTACAGGTCTGCTCCATTAATAGAGACCTGAAATATTCGCGTTTAATTTAGGGTTAAATCAATAATTCAAACAACTGTAAGATCGTGTGGCATTTGTAATTGGCCAAATACTCATTTGACATCTCCTATAGAGCGTCGTACCAATAATATAGAAGCTTAATCTAAATGCAGGCCCAGTGAGGTGGTATCATTGTATCAACGAGCAGCCAATGAACAGTTGATGTCTACTCGAGTACACAGATATACTTGGAGGCTGGTATAAAGGTCACTGGACCCGCGGATTATTCCGGTCTCTATCCAAAGGGACCCCGGATTTTCGCGAAAAGAATTTTGCCTTACTTTGTTTCTGTACCTTACGTTGACATCTGCAGTTCTGCTTCAAATCACAGACGTGTGGTGTTGCAGGGACGTTATTGTAATTGGCTCAGTCAAATGAGACACGGCTCTTCACACAGACACGCTACCAATAACCATGAAGCACCATGAAATGTGCACGTAAAGCACCGAAAAAAAGTGAGGTAAAGTTATTTTCGCGAAAAACAGGGGTCCCTGATTATAGTAATATTATTTACAGAACATCTTAGCGTTCACTTTGACTCGCGTAGTGTTCGTGTATCACTGCGATAGTATGACGTGACATGGCAAGACCTGTTCAGCTAAATTCGTCAATTTTAAGGCGGTTATATTAAGTCACGAGGTTAGCATGGGTCGAGAAAACTTTCAGCTTGAGACGCTCGAAAAGTAACCTGAGTAGAGTATTCAAGCATCCAGTAAGCCTCGAGAACCTGAATTATTGCAAGCGTATCTGTGGACTGAAGCAGACAGCAAATGCTCATTAGCTGTTTGCGGTTAAAGTGATATAGGCGTGTATTAGTTACATTTACATTATGGGCTCAGATACTTCCAGGAAGTGTCAAATAAGTAAAAGGCCAATTGCGAAAGTGAGGCAAACTTAACTGTTGATGGAATTCTCGCTTGTGCCCAAATAAATACGCGAATTTTTCAGGACCCCACTAATTACTAGAGATGATTAGGGCCCGGAAAATTTCGCGGATTCAATTACCTGCATGCTAGAATCCATTGTCATATGCACATTCAAGTCCCGTCTATTCGTTCCTTCTACGTTGTTCCAATGAGCAGCAGCTAGTGGACAAATGGTCGGGGCGTGAGTATGCATAGAACAGTGCATTCTATCACGTAGGTCTTTGAATCCGCGAAATTTTCCAGGCTCTAGAGAAGATGGTATATCGCTAAAATTTTTTGTTCCTACGTACCCTTGAAAACGTTATAGTTTCTTGTGACATGTATGATTGGGTGATATACTTGAGATACAATGTAGATGTCTGCAGACCAATAACAGGTATCAAATATTACAATAGTGGGATTCTTATTGGCTCAGTCAAGTAGGATAACATCTCTGCGTACAAGCGGAAGCCAGTAATCTTCTGGTAAACTGAACGTGAGTTGAAACAAACAAACGGTCAAGTTTTCCCGCGGTAAACCATCATCTCTACTAATTATTGGGGCCACGATTTTGTCGCGAAAAGATTTTTGCCACACTTTGTTTCAGTGACTCACATGCACATCGGCAGTTCTGTTTCAAGGTTATTGGCAGCGTGTCTATGTTCAGACACGTTTCTCATTTGACTGCACCAATCAGAATAAGATTATTGTGAGTGTGTACGTCTATAATTTGCCAAGGCCAGTGAGAGTGAAATCATCCAACCACAGACGATGTAGCAGAGCTGCAGGTGTGCACATGACGCATCGAAACCAAA